>BDUI01000588.1:14957-29527 GCA_002335545.1 Apodemus speciosus | reverse complement strand
TGAAAACAGGAGAATCCAGGTTACCAAACTCTGTGCCATAGAAAGTCCCCCCTGCTTTTACGGTAGAGACAAAGTAACGAGATGCTGGAACTATGGCTGAATACACCTCTTTTCTTCATAAAGCATTCAGTCTTAGATATCTTGTTATTGTAACCATCAAAGAACTAATACAGATGGTCATAACTGCAACAGTCATTTCCTTTGTGAGCAAGGGCTCCTAGAAAAAAGCTGAGTTCGCAGCTGATTGACTGATTGACTGGAAGGCAGCTCTGTGGAGAGACTGGAATGTTGCAGGCCCAGAGGCTAATTACCTTATCTTGGGCTAGTTCTAGCCCTTGGGAACAGCCATTCCACGCCCACCTCTGGGTCACAACTGATGTCTTGTGACTAATAGATAGGAAGCTTTTTAGAATCTATTAATTTAGCTGACCACTAGCCTCCACTAATTCCAAAGCTAAAAATGCCATAAGACAGCATCTTGAACCTTTAGAAAGGCTTCTCTCCTCTCTGTGACGGCCTCTCTCATGTATCCACCAATGTATTCTAAACTTCCCTTGATTTGTGCCTTTCAAATTCTTGAAACTGCTTCCACATTGGAATATGGAATTTGGGATAACCTAGATCTGTGTTCCCAGACCATTGGTCACTCACAGTGGCTCCAGACTAAACTATTCCCTTTAGGATGAGAGCTGCGGCTTTTGAGTCATGAGGCAGGGAGTGGGCCCCAGGAAGCCCTGCTCCAGATGCCTGCCTTTGACACGGTGGCAAGGTGGGAGGGTGGTCTCCTGTGGGAGAAGCTTTGTATTTGGGAGGATGACTTCCCCAAGGTGCCTGGTGGGTCCAGTGGTGCTTGTCACAAGTAGCAGTGTCTGGTAAACACAGGCCCTAGCAAAAAGGGAATCAAACCTGCAGCTGTCAAACACAGACAACTGACCAGCGTCTCTTGTGACCACAGGCAGGATCCTCCAGGGACTCTCAGAAACCCGTGAACTGACATGCTGGCAATGGGCTCCTTCCCAAGCCCGAGAACCAGAGCCTACTGTGTTCTCCACCTTTAGAGCTTGCCCACAGTCTCTGGGGGTAATGGGGTGGGGGAGGGGAAGGGCTAAAGCAGCCAGGTTTTCTGTGGAAGAAAATAAGATTTCACCTTTGCCTGTAGCTAGATGTATTCAAACAGCTGCTTCTTGGAAAGGGCTGGCCTTGTAGACCTGTCTCATGTGCCTTAGAGATGAGAGGTGGCCTGGCAGAGCTGTTGGTGGCTGCGGTTCAGGCTGTGGGGGCTGTGGGGGCTGTGGGGGCTGTGGGGGCTGTGGGGGCTGTGGGGGCTTTGGGGCTGGGATATGACTCCAGACTACACAGACAGTGTCTGCCGCCAGCACCTTCCATTCCTCAAGGTGAACACTCTCTCCAGCGGGTCATTCTGGCTGCGTCTGAGTGGTTTTCTGCTGGCAGAGTCATTTATTTCTGGTGTCAGGGAGGCCCAGTCGGCTTTTCCCACTGGCTGTAAATGCTCTGAGCATCATCGATTCTTCCCATCCCTGGAAATCTGCTGGAGCAGCAAGTCTGGGATTCCTAGCCAAGGAGGGGAGGGCAAGGCCTGGTGGCTCGGTTCCCTCCCTCTCAGTGGGGGTGGGCAGGATGTTAAGGCCTCCTTGTCTCCCCTGGGAGCTGCTCCACAGCTCAGACATTGTGTTGCAGTTGTTCCCTAGCCTGCCGCTGGGAGAACAAGTCCGCCTGTCTGTCTGAACACCCTTAGGCTTACAATGCTATTGGACACTGGCATCGGAATAGCCCTGTCACATGCCAGCAATGTGGCCAGTGCATTTTCCTCCCTTGCAAGAAATCTCAGAGCTCAAGAACCCTACCTAGTCCTATCCTAGTCCATGGACTACCATATGGTGGATCCTGCCAACTACCAGGCTGTAGGGATGGGTGCCCCAGCTTCAGGGTGATCTGGTGTGACCCAGCATGATACAGGTGTCTCCCTTCTAAACCTCATATAAATAGCCTATAGGAGTGCCTGTGTGTGTGTGTGTGTGTGTGTGTGTGTGTGTGTGTGTGTGTGCAGCATGTGTGTGCCCCCATGTCTTCTTTGTGGTTGTATTTRTTCTTGTGTGATGGTGTGAGTGCCTGTGGGCTCCTAGTAGGAAGGTGTTCTTATATATGCATGCTTACTTGGATATGATGCTGTATCTGTGTGTCTGTCTATGTCTGCACGTGAGCTACTAGTGTCTGTGGCTGTGTGTCTGTTATGTGAATCTATGTGCATGTTCATTGTATTTTGTTGGCGTGCAAGTATGGGGCACGAACACACACGCTCATGTGTGTATCTGTGTACATGCTCATGGAGTATGTGTGTCTGCATGGGAGTAAGGAGTATGGACATACATGCTGTGGTGGTTTGAATAAGAGCGGCCCTCAAAGGACCATATATGTTTGAATGCTTGGCCCCTACTAGAGCTGTTTAGAAGGATTAGGAGGTGGGGGCTTGTTGGAGAGGGTATGTCATTGTGGGCAAGCTTTGAGGTTTCAAAAGATTTGGGCCATTCCCAGTGTGTTTTCTGCCTTTTTCTTGTAGTTCGTGATGTGCACTCTCAGCTGTTGCCCCAGAGGCCTGATGCTTGCTGTCTCCAGTCTGCCATCAACTTTACCCCCCCACCCCACCCCGCCACCTGAAACTGTTAAGTCCCAAATAAATGCTTTCTTTTGTAAGTTCTCTTGGTCATGGTGTCTTATCACAGCAAGAGAAGAGTAACTAAAACAAAAGTTGGTACCAGGAGTGGGGCATTGGGACAGACCTGACAATGTGGGTTGTTTTTGGGGGGAGACTTTGGACTAAGAAAGCATCTGAACGAGTCCATGTAGAACCTAATGGGCTATCCTAGTAGGAGCCTGGGAGACAGTAATGCTGAAGCTATGTAGATTGTGGAAGCCCAGAGGTTAGAGAGGCTTCAGAAGGAAGTAAAGACTTTAACAGCAACTGGGATAGGGGCCATGCCTGTAGTATTTTGGCAAAGAATCTGGCTGCCTTTACCCTTGTCCTAAGAATTTGCCTGAGGTCAACCTGAAAAGTGATTTCTGATTTCTTTGGTGAAGATTTCAAGACAGCCTAATAATGACTCTGTCAGTGGTTATTAGTCATCACTCTTATGCAGGTCTATGATGAAAAGGAACAAGTCGGGCAAAAAAAAAAATCACAAAATGTACAGTTTGAAGAGAAAAAGAACACCGGAAAATTTAATGCTGGAGCCAAGGTTTGTGCTGAAAGAGGAGGAGATTGAGGCCTGACCAAAGGGAGAGGTACCCTCAGGGTGAAACCTCACCAGCAAAGCTTCCTTCCAGCACATGAAAGAGAAGGCCTGAAGAATTTTTGACTCCTGGAGAAAAAAAAAAAAAAAAAAAAGGAAAGATGCAGCAGCAGATGTGATTCAAAGGGTCCAGGCTCCATCCCAGGCAGGCATTGTCCTCCATATCTGGCTGCAGACTCCTGAAGGACAGATAAGAACTGTGGAATCTTCCTCCTTGCTTAAGGAAAGCTGCTGAGACTGGGCACTGTGCGACTGGGCAGTCTCTGAATGAAGGCCCTCTGAGGGCGTGAGGCCTTGAAAGGCCATCGCATGAAGCTGTGAAGATTGTGTTGGAGACCCCAAGACGTTGGAGAAGCCAGAGCTTCGAGACATCTGCCAAGGAGGGTTGCAGAAAGTGAGTGGAACCAGCCCAAGGGAGAGAAGAGTGTTGCAGTCAGCAAAGCTGGAAGGGTAGAGTCTTCTAATCTTTCCAACATCAGACATGGAGCTACAGGCTTGCAGGTTTCCTGCTGGGTTTTGGTCTTGCTTTGATCCAGTATTTCCTCACCACGCCCTTATTACTGCCTTTTGGAATGGTTAATGTATATTCTGTGCATTAAATATTGAAAGCGTGTAATTTGCTTTTTGATTTTACAGGGGTTTATACTTAAGAGATTGCCTTGAGCCTCAGAAGAGATTTTGAACTTCAGAACTTTAAACAGTGTTGAGACTGAAAGACCATGACGACTTTTGAAATTGGACTGAATGCATTTTGCATTATGTTATGGCTACAAGCCAGTGGGGACCAAGAAGTGGAATGTGGTGGTTTGAATAAGAATGGCCTCCATCGGCTCATATGCTTGAATGCTTGGTCCCCAGTTGGTGGAATTGCTTAGGAAGGATTAGGAGGTGTGGCCTCATTGGAAGAGGTGTATCAATGGAGTGGACTTTGAGGTTTCAGAAGACTTGTGCCATTTTCAGTGTGTTCTCTGCCTCCTTCTTATGGTTCAAGATATGAGCTCTCAGATGTTGCTCCAGAGACCTGATGCCTGATACCTCCATTCTGCTATGAACTCTACCTCTCTTGAAATTATAAGTCCCAAATAAATGCTTTCTTTTATAGGCTGCCTTGGTCATGGTGTTGTTGTTGTTGTTTTTTGTTTGTTTTGTTTTTTCCGAGACAGGGTTTCTCTGTATAGTCCTGGCTGTCCTGGAACTCACTCTGTAGACCAGGCTGTCCTTGAACTCAGAAATCCACCTGCCTCTGCCTCCCAAGTGCTGGGATTAAAGGCGTGCGACACCACCGCCTGGCCGGTCATGGTGTCTTATCACTGCAATAGAAAAGTAACTAAGACACATGTCCATGTGTGTGTCTCTGTGAATATGCTTATGGTATAAACCCGCACATAGTGTGGGACACACACACACACACACACACACACACACACACACACGCATGCACGCGCGCGCGCCTATGCTCACACAATACAGCATGCGTGTACTAGTGTTATCATTCACGGCATGTGTGCCATGTCTGAGTGAGATGTGTAGGAGCGTGCTCCTGTGTGTGCACCACTATCTGACCATGCCTTGCTTTGTTCTGTCTTTCCTAACACCCGGGGATTTATGGAAAATTCTGGGAAGGAGGTGGCGGCTGGAGAGGGAGGCTTCAGATACAGTGTCCCTGCCCTCAGAGCTGCTCTGGAGTTGGAGGAGACCATATCTCCTAGGCTTTAAGAGCCTCTCCTGAGAGACAAACATCCATCAGCTTGTCAGGGGCAAATGGCCTTTTGTTTGGGTCTGTAAGGACCCAAGGGCAGGGCTGGGCATGAGCTGCTCTTTGGCTTGGGCTTAGCTCAGGGCACATGACTGTGGGTGACTGTGTACTCCAGAGCCGGCACAGTGCAGGGTTGGGTGTGGGGAAGAGTGGGGAGCTGAGGGAAGCTGGCCTGGATGAGGCTGTGCGTGGGCTGCCTTAGTTGCCCATGGCAAGAGGCTGAGGATAGTGGGTAAACCTTTAGGATTGGGAAGGGGATAGTGTTCATTTTTAATAGGCTGGGGGAAACATGACAGGCTTGGGACTAACTCTGACACTAATGCAAAGGTCCTGCTGACAGCTGTTCAGAAAGGCAGGCCAGGAAGGGAAGGCTCTGTTTAGACATTCTCTGGGGAAAGGTCAGCTTCCCTATCTCCCCACCCTCTGCTCTGTACCCTTTCCTCAGTGCCTGGGGCGTCAGCCTGGAACTGCCGGACTCTCTAAAGCTCAGTGTCAGGCACAGGCACCCTCTGGGCCTGCTTTTCCATGGGCAGAGATAGGGCCTCCTGCACTGCTCATCTACAACCGTGGGGCTGGGAAGACCTTTCTGGGAACAGGAGATCATACTGTGGTGGGAGTTTGCCAACCTCGCTGCTTTGCCCCTTTCTGTCTGTCTCAGCCCCATGGGGAAACAATGGTGCTGCAGAGCTTCATAAGAGAGCCCCTTGCTGTCAGGGTAACAGTCATCATGACACTGAGATGCTCGCTGTGGTTGCTCAGATGGCCTCTCTGGGCTTGTTTCATGTCCAGGGAAATGGGTAGAGAAAACACATACATGCTGGGGCCTAGGGTAAGGGTAAGGGGATGCAAGGGAGGAGCTGTGTGATTTCTCTCTCTGACTGACTTTTCGGTTGGTGAGGAAGGTCCATGTTCATTCGCTCATTTGTCCTCTATCCTTGAGCTCTTACACTGAGCCACAGTCTCTTTTTGGCTTGGAGCATCCCATAGCTCCTGGCCCTACAGGCTCCTAATATGCCAAGAAATGAAGGTCTTCAGTTCCCACTTCTATATAATTTCCCTCCATGCTGTAACCCACTCAAGCAAACGAGATGCAGCTAAAAGGACAAAGGGTGTGTGCGAGTTTGAGTCTGATCTTCGGGGAAACTTGCAGCCTCTGTATTCTTTCCCAAAGGAGCTATGCAGGCTCCTGGAAAGTGAACAGACCCTGTGTAGAATGAGGAGGGATGGGGTGGGGGTGGGGAAGCTCAGCCCAGCCCCATCCCACTCTGCCCCGCCCAACCCAGCCCAGCGGTGTCAGTGATCCCGGGGCTCAGCATGTGAGTGAGGTGTTCTTTAGTTCCTCCAGTCCCAGCTGAGGCAGCAGCTGGCTGTGAGTCCATGAGTGACTCAGCAGAAGCCACATGTGGCAGAGACAAATGGCCCAGTGGAGCACAATCCTGCATTACTGAGTCCAGGGCTCTAAGTATTTGAATTTTTATTTTTATTTTTATTGTATGTGGTCCAGGCTAACTGAAATAGAAATGTGTACATGGGCCTGGAGATGGTACAATAATAAGATTTCACAATATGTGGACAAACTCTGGGACTGAGTGATGGCTGGAGGCTGGAAGATGGTGCAGAGACTGTTATTGATTGTTGCAAGGACATGGGTGCGGGGTGCGGGGCAGGGATGGCAGAAAGGGCAGCCCGTGTTATGTTGTGGTAGGATAGCTGGTGCTATTCGGAGAGAAGAGAAGGTAGAGAAAGAGCCTGCAGATCTGGGTTTGACAATTCCCATGACAGACGCTGAGTGTATCTGCTGGCTTCTTTTAGCAGCACAAAATAAACATTGTAAAGGAGAGTTACTGAGTCTGCAAGGCAGAAGATGGAGGCCATGGACCGAGTCCAGAACAGTCTTCCAGCAAAAGATCCTCAAAATAAGAAACAATTTCTGAGCAAAGGTTGGGTGAGTATTGAAGTGGTGAGATTCTTCTTGCACATCAGAAAGCCTTAAGGTGGGCCTGTGTAGATCCTTTTCAGACGGACGGGTGAGCTCCTAACGCAGCCCAGGCACCTCCTCAAAGCAGAAAAGGTCTTAGCTTAAAAAGCGTGATGAATGTGGCTTTTGCAGCTGTGGTCTGGCTCCAAATCAGATTTATTGGAAACTTACAGAATGTTAAGGAGAAACTGTCTAGCAACCACAATCCAACCCCCAAGCACTTTGGTTTCAAAAGGGCTATAAACAGTAAAATAAAAAGAGGTTCCTGGTCTTGCAAGTTTCTGTAGGTAGGAAGCACTCAGAGATCAAGCTACCCACTGAAAATATAATCCATTACTCTGCAGAGAGAGAGATGCCTCAGAAGGTGGATCCCAGGGTGCAGAGCGTGAAACCAAGAATCAAGAACAATGAAAGTCAGACTTGTGGCCTCTGTAATCCCAGTAGCACTCAGGAGGTGAAGGCAGAAGAGTCCTGATTTCGAGGCCAACCTGGACTACATATTGGGTTCCACTCAATGTAAGCCTGCCTCAAAATCAAAACAGAACAATAAACAAAAGAAACAGCGAAAGGAGCAGTGGATCAGAAAAGCACTCCTCGAAAGGAGAGGATAGGTCTAATCCAGTGATGCTTTTTGCTCCTAGAGTTGGAACTGACGACATCTACACAGCTAAATTTCAGTAACTGTGAGACAGGGATTACATTTCTGTGCTGGTTGGTATTTTTTTTTCCCTGCTTGATACAACCTAGAGTCACCTGGTGTCTTGGTCACTGTTCTGTAGTGAAGAGACACCATGACCAAGGCAACTCGTATAAAAGAAAGCTTTTTCTTTTTTGAGACAGGGTTTCTCTTTGTAGCCTTAGCTACCCTGGAACTTACTCTATAGAACCAGGCTGGCCTTGAACTCATAGAAATCTGCCTGCTTCCGCCTCCTGAGTGCTGGGATTAAAGATGTGCACTATCCCATCACTTCCTAGCAAAGAAAGCATTCAGTTGGGGGCTTGCTTCCAGTTTCAGAGGTTTGGTCCATATCATCATGGTGTGCACACACAGTGCTGGAGCCACATCCGCATCCACAGGCCTAGAGAGAAAAAAACACTGGGCCAGGTGTGGGTTTTTGAAAACCTCAAAAGCCCTTAAAAGCCCAATGACACATTTGACTCCATCAAAGCCACACCTCTTATTTCTTTTAATCTTGTCAGAGAGATTCACTAGTGAGTAAGTATTCAGATATATGAGCCTGTGGGAGCCATTCTTACCCAAACCACTGCATCTGGAAGAGGGAACCTATTTGACGAATTGCCTAGATCAGTGGCCATGTCTATAAAGAGGTTATCAGATTGATGAACTGTGTGGGAGGACTCAGCCCACTTTGGGCAGCACCATGCCCTAGGCTAGTTGGTTTGGGTAATACATGGAGAATGGCTGAGCATGAGCCAGTGAGCAAGCAGGTTAGCAGAGTCCCTTCATGTCTTTTGCTTCAGTTCCACTTACGTTCTTGTTCTGACTTTCCTTGGATGATACATGGCCTGGAAGTGTAATTCAGATAAGCTCTTTCTTCCCCTGACTTGCTTTTGTTCAGAGTGTTTTTTATCACAGTCACAGAAATCAAACTAGAATGATATTCTTCCCTCTTCCATTCTTTTAAATGGAGGTGGGAGGGGTCCTGGGCATGACCCATTTCTGCTTCACCATAACCTTTTCTTTTCAATTCATCAGACTCTGGACCAACATGAACTCAACTCAAGAAGCTCTATTAACCTTTGTTTCTGGGTTATGTGAGCAGCAAGGATTGCTCCTCAGGGACCCTGGCCTTTTCGGTACCACCTTCATTATGTGAAGAAGGACCAAATGCTTTCTCTGATATCTCCAGAATCCTCTTCCCCTTTCTCCTTTCTAAAGATTTATTTAATTTTTTATTTTATTTTGTGAGAGTGTGTGTTCGTGTGTGTGTGTGTGTGTGTGTGTGTGTGTGTTTGTGTGTTGTGTGTCCCCAGAAGAGGGTGCCTGAGCCACTGGAGCTCACAGGAGGTTGTGAGCTGCCTGGTGTGGGTGCTGGGGTCTGAACTGGGGTCAGTAGGAAGAGCAGAACATGCTCTATCTGATGAATGACCACTCCAGTTCCCATTCTTCCTTTTTTGAAGGGCAACAAATGTTAACAACTGAGAAGTTCTAGTGGCTTTTTTTTCTGTTCGTGGAAGCCCAGAATTCTGGAAACTGATTTTTTTGTCCTGTCTCTGTCTCTTTTGGTCTCAGCTCATAGTGTTTCTAGTGATACAATGTTTTCAGAGTCTTTGGGTTTCTTGTGTCTGTCAAGAAAACTCATATTGTTGAATTAGAATTCTCTACAGTTCCTTTTTGTATAACCCCATCTCCACTCTTGGCCTCAGGTGTGATGGAGAATTGGATCACTCATACAGTGACCCTGTCCTACAGAAGGCTGTCCAGGTCTACCTGTGGTGCTGTCTTCAGGGCTGCCTTAATAAATCTCTCCTAATATAGATATGTTGAGAATTCCCTATGTCCTCTAGTAATAGCAAGGAGAAAGCAGATCATACTTTCCCTATTCTGCTTGGGGAAATCCTCAGGTAAATATCCAGTTCATCGCATACCAACTTTACTTCCCACTCAGCCCTAGTCTGACTGTAGTGCAACCAGGTTCTCTCTTACTGTGGAACAAAGTATCTTTTTTCCAATGTCAGATAATGTGCTCCACAGTTCTGTAACAACACCAGAGACATCTTTTGAAAATTAGTGTGTGTGTGTGTGTGTGTGTGTGTGTCACATGTTCCATACGGCCTTTTATAAAGACATCAGTCATTATATTTAGGGCATCTACTGATCCAATATGACATCAATTTGATGCTCTTTCTCAGTAAGATAACGTCATAAGGTTTGAGTTAGGGACAAGAATCTTGAGGGTGAGATACTATTTACTGTAGTATGTATATGATTTGATTAAAATTATTTTAATTTCATGTGTTTAAAGGTTTTGCCTGTATGTATGTATACTATATGCCTGCAAAGCCCGTAATGGCTAGAAGGGGTCGTTAGATTCCTTGGAATTGCACTTATAGCTGGTTGCGCAGCTATTGGGGAGCAGGGGACTTTATACAAGTTCTCTGGAAGAGCAGCCATTGGCCCAATCCCATGTGAATTCAATTTTAATTTCTACAGTCCTCTGAAGAATAGTTTTGCAATTGTTTAAGCGGAGGTAAATTTATTTCAAAAGAAATAAAGGCAAACGTCTGCCCACGTGTCCCCCTCCTCCCCAGCTGTCACTTCTACACCATTCATTGTGACCTTCTGTCCTTCTGAGAGGTTTTTTTGGGACAGTGCTCTCTAGTTATTCCAACTGAAGACTCAACCTCTTAGGCGCTGACATTTTCAATCCTGTGTCCTTGATTTCTGCTCTCCATCATCATTTATATTTATCAAATATATATTTGAGGGGATGTAAAGCACTTGCCTTGGAAATGTGAGGGCCCCGAGAGCTATCTCTAGAGTACTCGTTAAAAAGCAGTGTGCACACTTGTAATCCCAGCCCTGGTGAGCTGGGAAGCAGAGGCAGGAGGGTCTTGGGGCCTTTCTGGTTAGGTTCCTGGCTACTGGTAGCCCCTATCTCAAACAAAATGGAGAAGGTGCCTGAGGAATGACACCCTGGGTTGTCTTTTCACTCACTGAAAGGTGGGGGGCGGGGCAGGGAGAGGACTAGGGAGAGAGAGGAGAGAGGTGTGTGCACCTATTTGCACACACACACATGCAAACACGCACACACACACACAAAATCCTTATTTTACTTTTTCTCCTTGCTTATTGTTTACATTTCTATTGAGATGGTTTCTGAGACAGAGGACAGACTTGGGACCTTCCAGCTACAGATGAACTCTCTTGCCAAAGCCAAATGACTGTTGAACTTGGGGGAAATTATGTGACAGTGAGGAAGACACAATGTCTATCTAGATTGATTAACTGCTGTTTAAAACTGATGTTATTACCCTCAAACTCTACTACCCATTGATTCCATCATCCCTTGCCTTCCCCACCTCAACCTTCCTTACCACTCTGGCTTTCTTCTGATACTTTTACCCCACCCAAAATTTTCACCACAAATGACACCTCTCCCTTAAAAGGGGGAGTTTTGGGGAGATGAGCTGTGCACAGGCAGCCTGGTCTCAGGTAGAGACCGCCCCTCCCCAGACCTGGTGGGTGGGGCTTCCGCCTGTGACCTCCACCTTCTCAGTACGGAGGGAGTTTGGTCACTGCCCCCTGGGACCCTGGCCCCTGTCACAGTTACAGCCCCCACCCCACAGGAGAGGTGTGTGGCCATCATTCACATAGGACAATACAGAGACCCGAATCTTTTAAACAAAGTAAAAGGAGAAGATGTTAGACATAACCCTGTGGCCATCGTTCTGCCTGGACTCCACCCCTACGGTCTACCTGGCTACAGCCAGGTTTTCCCTGCCCCACAGTTACCTGGCAGCCCACTATAAAAGGGGCTACCAGGCCCCTCCTAGCTCTCTTGCTTTTTCTCTCATGCTGCACCCCTCCCCCTCTCTTCCCATTCTTTTCCCCTCTTTCCATGTGGTCATGGCCAGCTCTCACCCCTCTATCTTTTCTTTCTCTCTTTACTTCGCTATCTCCTTTTCTTTTCCTACTTCTCTATAATAAAGCTTCGAAACCATGGGCTGTCTCTTCTTATCAAAACCCACTGTGTAGGAGCAATGGTACAGGCCTCAGCGTCTCCAGTCRCCAGACTGGACCAAAGACTCTCCCGCCCAGCCAGGCTTCCTCTACAGGTACACGGGGCCGCCAGAACAGTCCTGCATTCTGGGCAAGAGCCCCCCACCCCAGGGGCAGCCTGGTACTCTGGAGCCTGCCATCCCTATACGGGTACGTGGGCCCCGCCAGTTCTCCCTACAKATTTATTTCTCATTCTATATTCTTCTAGATCCCTAGTACCCATAACAATATCTGGAACATTAGGATGTTCTTAAAATTTTGTTCAGTAATGGGTATGTTCTTATTGAGAGAGAGTGCTTCTGGGAAGTGGGCATCTACCTGCTGCTGGCAGGACCTGGTCTTCTCTGAGGAAACACTTGCTCTCTTAAGCTACTTAGTGAATCTCTAGATGGGGCAGGGTCAGGGATTTGGAGTCCTTGCTTTAAGCCCTATTGGTCTGAAGGCTTCAGACTTTGGGAAAATAATTGGAGTGGTCAGTGGACTGGACGTAAGAAGTAAGTAAGAATGATGATGCTCTGGGGCTGCTGCTGACCTGTAGCTCGCGAGGCCACCTTTGATCCGTCTCTCTGGGCCCCTGGCTCTACACTCAGATTCTTTCACATGGGTGTTTAGAAGGTAACTGCATCCTCTCCTGGGCTGTTTCCCTAGGATATAGGAGTTAAAGACAAAATGTCTCAGAAAACCACTTTGAACTGCTCAGAGGAGGGTGCCAGCTCAGCGGAAGACGTTATTAGTCAAAGACACTCCTTTGAAAACAGAAATTGCTGTATCACACAACCTCTCCCAACCACAGAGTGGAATTAATGAGGAGTTTGCTCAGGATTCACAGCTTCAAAAACGCTCTTCCAGGTGGCCAAAGGAAATTCACATTTACACTTCAATCGGAAACCCCTCTGTAGACACCGTGAGGGGGAGGGCTTAATTTTCTGAGATCACAAATGGCCACCCCCTTCTTGAGAAGAAGAGAGCCCCTGATAAAGAGAGCCTGGTATCTGGGGACCCTCCTGCTAATTAGAAAAGTGCATCTAATTTCACGGAGTTCAGCTCATATTAATTTATTCTGTGCTTGTTGGTAATAAAGCCATGTGCTTGTTTCTTAAGAAGAAAACATCAGAGAGGAAAAGGATGGGTGTGAGCTTGTGCTGCCGATACCCTCTTCTGTCTGCTAGTTGAGGGAGTAGCATGCAGCTCTATCCATATTACCCTGTCACTGAGGCAGTACCGTGACTTCACCATGATTTTAATATGACTATGACACTAGTTGAGCCATGTCACCAAGCTGTAAGTCGTGAGTGTTGACCAAAACTGATGTAACTGTTTCTACAAACACAGTCCAACCGTGCTCACCCCAGCCTCTCTTCAACACCTACACTCTCCTGGTGTGAATGGCCACTGTTCGTTGGCATTGAAATTCTAACCATGGCTAGCTTTGAACAAATCTACTTTTATCATCAGAAGCAGGTGGTGAGCGGTGGGCACACACCGGAACTTAACACGCTGTTCAGTATTTCTACCTTTTTACTGAATTCGGTTTTCAAGGCCTGGATTTCTGTTTCATTCAGCCACATGCTTGTGTTTTCTTGGGCTTTGCTTAGGTGCTTATGATTCTCTTTGAGTCCATCGAGCTCTTTGTTCATGTTTTCTTTAAACTCCTTGACATTTTTGATGAGTGTGTGTGTGTGTGTGTGTGTGTGTGTGTGTGTGTGTGTGTTTTAAAGTTCTATGTTCCTGGGGTTCTTCTAGGTAGTTCTCATTTGGAGAACATTTCAGTAAGACTGGTGTGGCCATCAGTGACGTGGGGCCACGCCCCAGTCCCTTAGTATTCTGTCTAGATTCCACCCTCACAGTCACCTGGTTACAGTCAGGATTGYCCTGCCCCAGCCAGGTAGCCCGGCCCACCATAAAAGAGTCTGTGTGGCCCCTCCTCTCTCTCTTGTCCTGTCTTGCCCTCTTCTCCTCTCTCTGTTCTCTTCTCTTATCTTTCTCTTTTCCCATTCTTTTCCCCCTCTTTCCACGTGGCCATGGCTGGCTTCTACCTCCCTACCTCCCCTCTCTCGCTCTGTTCTTTTATAATAAAACTTTAAAATCGCCGCTGTCTCTCCTTCCACTGCTGGAGAAATGGAACAGGCCTCTCAGAGCTTCCGGCTGCCAGACCAGACCAAGGACTTGCACCCCTGCCCTGTCCCCTGGCCAGGTCTCCTTCAACAGGTATACTGGCCCGCATCAGAACGGGCCTGCAGTAGAGCACATATTGTCTTGGCCTTTCATATTGTTTGAGTATTTGTGATGAGACTGGGGTGTGTAGACTTCTTGTATTGATCGTGTAGCTGATGTGAGATTCTAGGCTGCCTCAGACTGGACCAAAGCAAAGATGGTTGACCCAGGCTAGGCCTAAAGGTTGGTGGGTTGGCTGTAGAAGGGGTGGGTCAGGATCAGGTGAGCTCACCCGATTGCTGGTGCATAGATGTGCTATGAGGGCCCAGCCTAGAGCTTGGGAATACGCAGAAAACTCAACACTTCTGTCTTGAGCTGACTGGATTGCTTACTCTGTCGAGGCTTTGGATTGGGTCTGAGATTTTTTCCAGCCCCATCTTGAATAACAGAGCCTCTGGTTTTCCTTAGTTCCAACATTTATTTAGAATCTAATGTCTACTGACCTCTAGAGCGTGGGTGGGTCTTGACACCTAGGTCAGTGTCATTCCATGATCATGACAGGTTAATGAAGGGAGGTTCAGACAAGCCTCGCTGGGTAGGAGTTTCCTTTGTAGCTGGGAAACATCGACA
>BDUI01000587.1:189369-200481 GCA_002335545.1 Apodemus speciosus | reverse complement strand
TTGGCATCATCTTTAAAAAACTATTTTGCCCAAAAGCCAACCAATTTTAGATATGGTAGGGTGTTTGTAAGATAAATCTTTCTTGAGCCTTATGGTCAGGCCCTGGAAGGTGTGGCCCAAATTCCTAGTATGTCACATAACATCTGAAGTCTGAGCTAATTTGGCCAGGTGTCTTTAGATATTACATAGACTCTGTTGTTCGGGGAACTCCACCTTCTTGCTCTAATTAATTTTGTCAGTGTAGGCTTATTTCCTATACATGTGACTATGAAATCATTGAAGACAGGAATAAGTCCTTCCATGATCTTGGTGGTACCGTGTAAGGTTTTTTTTTTTTTTTGGACTAACTCTAAATTAATCCTAGGGTTTTACTACTCCCCTTAATTTTGGCTGCAGAAAACATAGTTGCTGTTGCTGCTGAGCTTGTTAAAAGTGCAAGTTTACTATTATGTTGCTTCTCTAGAGTGAAACTCATCTTTCTTGTGTTGCCCCTTTCACCCCCATAACTACATGCTGTATCCTAGAGAAAAATTGTCGAGGATTTCTTTAGTTGTGGAAATCCAATTTTGTAAAATTAAAATTAATCATTTTAATTTAAGGAGTCAGTATTTTTTCAAAAACAAGTTTGTTTACCCCTTTGCCTTGAGCAGGTTAGTATTGAAGGCTGTTCCCTGCTGGGAGGATAGGCCAGCCCAGTTGTACCAAGTTTCTGTGGGAGGATAAGGGACCTTCATTTCAGCAAGGAAAATTATGTTTAAATGAACAAACCTTAAGTCAAACAGTCTACTTGGCATTCTTAAGAGTTAATTTGTTAGGACTCCCAAAAGTTATGTCTGCCTTGAAGTTTGAGCAGTTCACGAGTCCCAAAGCCCTTCCCAATGAAGTCATGGGATAAATCCTTTTTGAGAATCTGTGGTTTCATTTTGAACATCTTTTAGGTATACTTGGGAAAAAGCTGTTAACCATCTATTTTAAAGGACAGTTTTAAATTCATCTTTAAAAAAAAAACCATGTGTGTGCACGCACCATAGCACACATGTGAAAGCTAGAAGACAAACTTCATGGTCTTTTCTCTATCTTGTGGGTCCCAGGGATTCCTTAAACTTGGCAGCAGTTCCTATGACTTGGCARCAAGCACCTAACAGTTTTTAAGTGATACCATCTAACTTTGAGGTCCGTAAAATATGTGGGTTCCATGGAAACATAACCACTGAGACACTGGAGAACTACCTTATAGAACATGATAGATCATTTCATGTTTGACCACCAGGGTTATGAAAAGCCCAAGTTTGATAGTATTTAATTTTTCCCTTGGGAAACCTGGACAGAGCGAAGATTTGCTCTTGATTGTACCTCTGATCTGTTCTGGGTTAACATCATGGCTTCTTCTTTGCTTATCACTCAATAGCTCAGGCATCTCCATCTCAGGAAAGCTGGCCTTGTTACCCTGTTGAGGACCTTTCCCGGGTCCTCATGATGTCCTGTCTGTGGTACTATCCCAGTGCTTAATCTTCTGATGACACTTAGTGGTTTCTTCTTAAACTGACTTGACTCAGGGGCAGGGGGGAAACTAAGCCTCGTGCCTAGCACAGTGCTCACATCAAAGCTCATATGCATCCTTCCACTGCAAATCCTGACAAGCCGTCTGAAGTGAGTACTGACATTTAACTCTCCTGGGAGAGAATAGAAGGGTTCTGGACTTTGGGTAGTTTTTATCAAGGCTATGAAGCTGTAAAGCTCCAGATAGGGGCTTAGAGCAAGATGGTGATCCCAGAGCTTGAACTTGTAAACAGGGGCTCACCTTGAAAGTCTGATGTATATGAAATTAAAGGAAGATTAGCAGAGATTAAAATGAAAGTGTCTTTAAGGATTGATGTCTGATCATTATAACAGAATGCATYATGCATAACTATGGTTGGCTCCCAGGAATGAGTTTCTTCTTCCTGGTCCTTCAGAAAAACACTGGAGAGTACTTAGACAGTGATGGTGTAGACATAAACAGTTGTAGAACTTTGGAGCTATTGTTAAATTGGGTGTAATGTTATGACTCATTTGCCTTGCAAAAATTCTTAAATCCACTTAATAAGCTGATTTTTTTAAAGGCCTGTGTCAGAAAATACTTTAGAAAATGAACTACCAATTTAAGTGTGTATAAAGTATGCAGTGGTTTAAGTAATTGAAGCTGCAAAATAGTGGTAATTTTAGGTGAACTTGTATCTTTTAAAATTTTTTTATAAAAAAATTAGTAACTATCAATTTCAAGTCTCAGGGTGGAGAAAATACAGAAAACACAGGCTTTAAAGAACTGATTACTTCAGAATTAAGGTAAAATCTTGTAAACAGAATAAAAGGCAAATGACTAAGAAAATGTTTTTACATGCAAATTTATTTTTTATACTATCAAAGGGGGCTCACAAACTAATGGGAAAAAGATTTCCTCCTATGGCAAAAAATGGGAATAGGAAACATGAAAAATCTTGAGCTTCACTAGTAGTACTCCCGGAAGTGGCGATCTGTAACGTTTAAAATAAGTCACTTTGTTGAGAAGATGGAGAAGTATGCTTACACATTGCTAAAAAGAATATAAGTAAATAGTTTTTTTAAGTACTTTTTTTTTTTTTAAAGATTTGTTTTATATAAGTACACTGTTACCATCTTTAGGCACACCAGAAGTGGGCATCAGATTGCATTACAGATGGTTGTGAAGCAGCATGTGGTTGCTGGAAATTGAACACTGGACTTCTGGAAGAGCAGTCAATCCTCTTAACCRCTGAGCCATCTCTCCAGCTCATAAATATAATTRAAGAATTTTTTGTGTGTGTATGGGTTTTTGCATGCATATATGTATATGTCCCATATGTGTGCCTGGGCCCAGATTTCTTGTGACCACAGAGGATAGAAGACAGCATTAGATCTGTAACTGGAGTTAGGGGCTGCCATGTTGGTGTTGGGAACTGATCCTGGGTTCTCAGAAAATGCTCTTAACTGCTCTTAACTTACTCATCTCTTCAGCCCCAATTAAATATTTTTCAAGAGTAAAAAGTGTAGCAGAAACTTTCAAAGTGATGTATAGTTTGAAATAGCTAGCCTGCTTTTAAGGATTTTTTAACAATATAAAAAGTGATCAATAGATTAGTGATTCTCCCCCCCCCCCACCCCAGTGCATGTGACTTACTGCCTTCTTCTTATGCATTAATTTTCATTTTGGGGTTATAATGGACTATTGCAACAAGTAACTACATGTTAGTGATTATCTTTTAAAAAATGGTTCATTTTAGGGTTTTTTTGTCAATTTTTCTATACTGCAYATATATTTATAGGTAGATGACTGGAAATACAATATAGTGGGTTGGTTCTTCTTTGGATGGTTTTTGGAGCAAGATGTTGGGGATGGAAGCCAGGGGAGCCTCAAACTCTGTCTGCTAGGCAGGTCCTCCACTACTGAGCTACTTCCCAGAACAGTGAGATAATTTCAAAAGCATAAATCCTAAGAAAACAGTAATAAAAGAACCTCGGCCAAGATCATTCTGCGGAACATCATTCTGCTTATTCAATGCAGAGTTACTTGGTATCTGATTTACCTGCTCCTCCTTCCCATGTGTTAATGGGTAGGGTTAAATGTCTGACTTGGTAGCCTGATTCCAGTGGCTAAGGTCTCCTTTGTCTCATTAATTCTTGTGTCATCCTTCACATTCCTGCCATTAACTGTCTTAATCTCATGAAGCTCAATGTTTTGATACTTTATCGTTTATTTAAAATAGCATTCATAGTGGGTGTGTGTGTGTGTAGACATGTATGTATGTGTGCACACATATATGTACACAGGCATGCTGCCACACAGTTGTGGAGGGCAGAGAGGACAAACTTGTAGCACTCAGTTCTTGGGATTAAATTTAAAGTCACCAAGCCTGCAGGCAGGTGCCTTTCTCTGCTGAGCCATCTGGGCAGCTGAGTGTTCCTTTGCTTAGTGATAACTGAACTTCCCATTCTGTTTTGCTTAGTTCATAATTACTAATAATAGGAGATACATTTCAAGTTGAATGTTTAAATTATGATGCCTTCATTTATAGTAATAAAACTTACTGAAAATTACTTGACACAGTTCATGCTATAACTTAGAAAACTGAAAGTTGCTTGCTTTGTTTAATCAGTTATCCGTGAAAGATCCTTTACATTTGAAATACTGTGAAAGTGAGAAGATAGGTACATAGCAATGTGCATAAAATACACAGAAACTGTCACCAAATATCAATTAAGAAATACCTTTGGTATACAGAATACGCTATAGTCTCACTAAAATAGTTAGCTGTACCTAATAACCATCTTAAAGTCACATAATGGAGAAAACATTCAACAGCTTAGATCTTCCTGCCTGGGGGTTGGAAAGAGGCCTGCTCTGGTCAGACTAGAAGGAACGGTTTGGGGTCCTACATGAGCATGAGGTTGGTAAGCCATGGAACAGACTCCTCAGTCCCAAGTGGGATCCTGAGTGGATTCGGAGCCCTTATACTTTAGGAAGTACAAGACTGGTTTGGGAGAGAGATGGAAGAGGGTACAGGGTAATGAACTTCTCCCATCTTAAGGATTAAGTCTTTAAAAGCTTTACTTACAGGTTAATGTTACAGGAACACTGATGTTCAGCACTAAGTTTGTGCCAAAGACTTGCTGAATACATGCTTTTGACTTACTGACTGCTGCTCYTCAGCTTTCTCCTTCTGGCAAATGCTTTATATTGGAAGAGGTCCCGTCTTTGTTGTCCTGGTTAAAACTAGATTTTGACATGTGTCACAAAAATCTATAATGCTAATCATATAGTGTATTGTAATTCAACTTGAGGGCTTCTTATTTGGTGAAAAGACTTTATTTGTTGAAAGAAATTATGCAGAGAAAGGTAGGTCACTATTATCAGGGGTCCCAAAACATAGAGAAAGAAGAAAACTTATATATAGCCAGGGAAGTAGTTTTTACTGTTAGCTCTTCAGTGTTAGCTTTGTACATGTTTTGTACATAATTGACTTTGCCTCGTACAGAGATTTTTTCATGTATATGGATGTTTTACTGCATGTACGTGGTGGTTTGAGTAAGAGTGGCTTCCATAGGCTCAGGTCTTTGAATGCTTAGTCACCAGGTTGTGGCGCTATTTGAAAAGGATTAGAAGGATTACKAGGTATGGCTTGGAGTAGGTGTGGCCTTGGAGGAAATGTGTCCATACTGGGGCTGAACTTTGAGGTTTCAGAAGCCCATGGCAGACCCAGGCACCCAGCTCAGCATGCTCTCTCCCCTCCTGCTTGTGGATCAGGATGTAGCTCTCAGTACTTCCCAACACCTGCCTCTATATGCTCCCTGCCAGGATGATAATGAACTGAGCCTCTGATACTAAACCAGTCCTTAATTAAATGCTTTTCTTTTATAAGAGTTGCCTTGGTCTTGGTGTCTCTTCACAACAATAGAACAGTGACTAAGAAAATATAAGTGTACCGTGTACATTCCTGATGTTAAGGAGGCCCGGAGAGGGTGTTAAATCCTCTGGAACTGGAGTTAACAGCTGTTTGTGAGCCACCATGTGGCTTCTAGGGACCAACTTGGGTCCACTGGGAGAGCAACAAGTGTTCTTAACCACGAGCTAGCCCATTTTGTTCTGTTTTTAATGTATGAACTCACTTTGGATATTCCAAAGTTTTGTTTTGTTTGTTTTGATTCTAATACTTTATAATGAACCTCATCAGCCTGTTAACTGCTTTTTCAGAATTAAAAAAAAAAAAAAGGTCAGAGGACACTTTGAGAAGTTGTTTTTCTCTTTCCACCATGTGGACCTGAAAAATCTAAGATCATGAGGCAAGTGACTTCATCTGCTCAGCTGTCTCACCACCCCCTTGTGTATAAAATCTTACTTAGTGCTGCTAAAACTATGGGAGAAATCTGGATTTTTTAGTTTTATTCTTTATAAAAAAAAAAGTGTATTTTCACATGGAAACATGGTTAATGGGTTTTTAAAGCTACTTGAAGATAAGTTTGAAAGCCTTTCTTGAGCAATACCCAAGTAAGTGAAGCAAGTTATGTGACAGCAAAAATATTGAAGTGTTGCAGCTGGATTGCTAGAAGTACTGGGGCCTTGGTAATGGTAGGCAAATAACTATTGCACTATAATTTATCTCTAGCCCTTTTGATTTCTTTGYTTTTTTCGAGCATGCTCCCTGCCAAAATGTCTCTAGAAATTGTATGTGTTGGTCTTGAACTCTCTCTGCAGGTTAGGTTGGCCTTGGATTTGGGAAAGCTTCCCTGGCTTGCAAAGTAGCTGGAATTAATAGGTCTATACCATTAGTTCTAGTCACCAGCAYGGTTTAAGTTTAGTCCCCTACTCTAAAGTACAGCAGTAAAGACAGTGTGTGGCTTTGTGTAACACTAGTTAAAACTGGTATAAGAATAGAGAATATGAACACCTTTGCATGGAGGGTGGGCTTTATGTGTTCTTTAGTTTGGTTTTTGGTACTGGACATTGAATCTAGGGCCAGACTTCAATTATTGCAGATGAGACTTTAGTGTGTCTCTTCTGCCCCTCAACAGTACTTGCAATCCTAGCTTGAGGTGGAGGATCATTGGAGCCCAGGAGTGTGGGATCCAGTCATCCTGGATCCAGTTATGACTAGAAACTGGTAACTAGAAATCCTAGTTACCCTTTTATTTCAACAGATAAAAGTAAGTTATGAAGATGATTTGTAATTGAAAAGAAAGCCATGAATCTTGATTGGGAATAGGCACAGTTCAAGAAAAATCTCCAGCTTGTACAAAATGTTAGAGGCTTATTTGTTTGAAAAACATTTTCTATGGGGAAGTTGGTATTGCAGGATGTGAGCGACTGACTCTGTCTCCAAAACAAAACCCAAAGCAGGTTGATGGCATCTGAGTGGCACTCAAGGTTGGCCTCTAGCTTGCACATACACATGCAAACATACACATGGACATGATGGCCTTTTGTAAATGTAGCATGACCACATGCCCAGAAAAGGGCAACAGCAGAAGGTACATCAAACTTACTATGAACTCTTGGGTGCTTCCAAGATTACTATCCAAGGTGCTCACCAGAATGGGGCAAGATTGGTGTACTTGACCTCTTGTTTCTTTACTTGGGGTCAATATAGTAGTAAATTGCCTTTAAATCAAATGATGTAGAACTCCTTAAAGGTAGTTCTGGTGTGAAGATCTATAACCTCTGCTACATAGCAGGCCAAGGGGCAAGAAGATCACAGGTTGGGTTAGCCCAGACAATTTTGTGGCCTGCCGCAAAGTGAAAAAATATGTTAAGGATGCAGCYATGTGGTACTGTGCTCACCTAGTGTTTCATGATGACTACTGCCACAAAAAAGAAAGAGAAAAATAAAAACCAAATAAAAGAAGTGTGTATTCTCTTCAGCTAACTTGTCGTGGAGTACAAAGATTACTTGAATGATGGCCTAATGGTTGATGGGTTTTCAACCTTGGGTTGGATTGTTGTTTTGTCTTTGATTGAAAACTGTGAAGAGGTGATGAATAGCTGGGTGTTTTCCTCATGATGTACCTCTTTAAAAATCTTATCGAACAGGTAGTTTCTCAGGGCGTGGATCCACTGACCACAGGACAAAGTGGTCACTGTGCACATGAGACCATTGGAAATTGACTGAGTAGGACTTGTGGGAACTCAAGAGTTCATTGCCGCAGTCATCACATGCTTGTATATCTTAACCGAAGCAGTTCTCGTGGACAAGCCTAAGTGACAGAGGAGAGCGGCAAGGGACCATTACAACTCTACTGGGAACATTTTGGTGTGGATTTGGTTTGGTATCATCATATCAAAATACTGTGGAGTTTAATGGCAGCATTTATTTACTTCATTTTGACTGGAAAACCAGCATTGTCCCCTACAATGAAAGCTCAACAGTGAAGAGATCTGCTAGTGAGTTGTGGAATGAGGATTTCAAGATCCATAAACATGGTTTGTCTTTGAAATGCTCTTGTATTATTTCTATAGTACTGGAGGTATCTGCATCTGAAATGTTTAAAATCAGAAACTTAGAGGACTAGCTCAATGCTCTGGGTACGTCTATGACTGTCTAGGTTAGCTTGGGATGGGCAGTCCTTTCCACCACCTAGAATCCTGAACTCAATAAAAAGGAGAAAGTTAGCTAAGCATAGACTTCATCTGCCTTCGTTTCCTAACTATGGCCCCATACCTGTCTCCATGCCTTCCTCTTCATGATGGACTGCTCCTTCAAAAGATCCAGAGTAAAGCCTTCCTTCCCTGGGTTGTTTTTGTCAGGATATTTTATAATAGCAATAGAAAAAATAACAAGTGCAATACATTTTCATAATAACAAATAATATTTTAATAACAGGCATAAATGTAAACCCTACTTAAAAAAAACATTGATTACCCAAATAGCAGTAATTATTAAGAAAGCCTAATTTTGAATTAAGAAAATAAGTATAACATTTAATATTAGTATCTTTTGTTTACTGATGTTTTCTGTCCTGTGGAATACAAGTATGTTTCACAAGTACAATAAAGAAACTAACAGTGAACTTCTAATTTTCTTTTTAAGGAAAGTTTTATAAACACTACATGAATAAGTCCATCCTAGGAGTGCCCTTGTGTTTAATGGCTTATAAGCATTTTCTGGTAAATGCATATGGATTAGAAGCTTATGGCTTTTAAGGAACATCTACCACTCTTAAGTTTTAGAAGGAAGAAAGCAATCATGTGTGGGGAGGGTTCCTATACTGTCCAAGCCGTAGTTTTACCTACAGTGTCTTATCTAGTCTTTACATCAATTCTGAGAGTTTGATGTTTACTTTCCCTCCCTCARTCCTTAAGGTGAAACTTGTTTATATTTCTGACATAYGGCATGATAATTTTTTCGTTGTTTTGTAGTTAGTGGGGTTGGGACTATGCATGGTCAGTGCATGCAGACCAGAGCCCCTATCTCTGAGTTGTTATACTTCAGTCCCCTAGAAGTGGCTAAATAATGAAGTCAAGCTATAAATAATTTTAATAACCACATATTTATCCCTTTGTAAGAATTTTCAGGWTTYCCTTTTAGCACTTCTCTTTTTTCTTGTTTTTCAGCATGTATCCAGTATGTTATGAACTACAATCACTATGCTGTATAGTAGCTGTCTAAAGCTTATTCATGTGCTATAACTGAAACTGAATCCCTTGGACAATCCCTGCTCCCACTGCCACCCCCATACTCTCCACCACACCCTGCGTTAAATTTTTAAGGATTCCTTTAAAATGAATGAAGTCAGTAAGAACTGTTCTGTATGGAAGGGACCCCAACTGTTTTGACTTCTAGGTGAATCTGCTAGTCACACTTAGGTTTTGCCATGTTTATCTCATCAGCAATTGATATGAATGTTCAATGCCATCTGGTGGTGAGCTGAGTTGGGGGTCACAGTGTTGAGGTTGGTGAAAGGACTTATTTGAGTGGAAAGCAGAAAAAGAAATATGAAGCAGAACATGCTGCTTTGGATCAGGCTGTGAATTCATGGTCACATAAATTCAGCAAGGAGACATACAGAAAGGATTGATTATTTTTGAATAAAGTATGTGGTTTATTTTTGGTAATTGAGGCATGATAGTTATCATAGCTACCCATTTACTTGTAAGTTATACTTGCATTCTAGCTTCAGAGCTTAAAACTCACATCTCATTCTAGTGCTCTAGAGCAGTRTGGGAGTAAGCTCTCACATCGGAGATGTGCTGGGGATCCTGCTGTGACAGTGGTCTCATGAGAGGCATTGTCTGTTTCTGTTAGCAACAGGAGTGCACCATCCTCTTCTCAGAATTCTTCTGAGTGGGCTGGTTTCCATTTTCACTGGGCTGCCAGCTGATTTCGTTATCACTGTAGTAGAGCCCCATGTCTGCCCCATGAGTATTGGGGATTGAACCCAGGGCCTATGCATATAACACTCTTCCACTATTAATTCATCTGGAGTAACATTCTTTAAGGTCGCCTCTCTCCAGACACTTACTACACAGTCAATGACTTTTTCCAAACAGATCTTTTTATTGATAGGTGGTCAACCTTTGTGCTGTTGCACTCATCACACTCTGTCTGGCACAACATAGGAGATCCTATGGTTTATACTGTAAGTGCCAGTCCTCATCTCTGTTCTTTTTTTTTTTTTTAAGATTTATTTATTTATTATATGTAAGTACACTGTAGCTGTCTTCAGACACACCAGAAGAGGGCATCCGATCTCATTGCAGATGGTTGTGAGCCACCATGTGGTTGCTGGGATTTGAACTCAGAACCTCCAGAAGAGCAGTAAGTGCTCTTATCCACTGAGCCATCTCTCCAGCCCATCTCTGTTCTTTTTTATACTTTGAGAATATTGTCCAGGCTAATGCCTGTACTTGTGCAGTTTTGCTTATTTGAGGTGTGGTTGGTTTCCTTTGGCCTTCAGTTCTGTATTTTACTCTTTTACACATATTTATTTTGATGTTTATCATGACACACCTATGGAGGTCAGTGGAAAACTTACAGAAATTGATTCTCTCCTTTTACCATAAAAGCACAGGGTGGTCAAGCTCGGGTCATCAGGGTCAGGACAAGAACCTTTACCCACTGAGCCATCTCACTGGCCCAGTTTTATATTTTTAAAAACTGCTTGCTTGGGCATTTTCATTTTGTTGTTATTCTCCAAGTTAATATATGTAAAATTAAGAACCTTTATCTCCATGCTTCTTCACAAAACATAATGCTTATACAAGGTTGTTTCAGGCTTTACTTTTGAGGTTTTGCAGCATGAGAACTTTAAAATCAAGTGTTCAGTTTAGTGCTGCAGGAAGTTTCACAGAAACCCACTGACAGGCGTCTAAATGATCATTTAGCTGGTCTAGAGTTGTTATGAAATAGCATACTTTTGAATGCCATGTTTGTTTACAATGTGTTGTTGTTAGGTGATTGCCTAAACAGGGAACAATTGGTTGAGGTCATACTGGCAGCTATGGCCTGAGCCTGTTTCTATAGCTCTTAATAATTTTGAGTTTTTAAAATTTTATTTGTGGGAGTGTTTGGCCTATGTGTAAGTGCATGCATCTAAATTGTGCGTGGTACCCGAGGAGGTCAAAGG
>BDUI01000587.1:173942-187879 GCA_002335545.1 Apodemus speciosus | reverse complement strand
AAGGCCTGTGTACACTTAGAAAAAAATGTACCCCCTCCTTGCCTCTTAACAGCTTTCTGTACACATTCTTCCCCAAGTCTTGTGTGATTCTTCCCTTATTCACTGTTCTTCCCTGTTTGTACTTCTGCTGTTGAGATACTMGTCATCCTTGCTAAAAGATGGAAAACAGTCAGTTTAAAAGCTTCTTAATCTTTATGGCCAGACAAGACTTCTTTCCTTCTGAACTTGTGTTGCTATTATTACTCTGTCTTTAGCAGGGTGATGAATTATATATATCACATGACCAGTGAGTTTGGGTAAATCTTGGAAATTGTATCTTTGTTTGTTTACATATTGTTACAGGGCAAGGTTTTAAGTTGGAGGGCTCAGTAATCTGACTTAGTGATAGGTAAAAGCATGTATATATGTAGAACTCAAGACAGCTTGTAGAGATGTTCTTGTTTCTGTAAATGAGCAAAACAAGTCATAAAAATTTAAAGCTAGAGTGTTTAAGTTTAGTCTCCCCTGACCCCCCAAGGATTTATTTTTATTCTAGCGTGTAGCAATTAAAATTAATATGAATGTTTGTAGTAAATTAATACAGTGGCTTTTTTTCTTTATCCTAGCTAGTTCCTCAGTAATGACACAGAGACCAGGATTTACTTAATCAAGATGTACTACACAAAACCTGGGCAGTCATTGATCTATTTTAATCCTCTAAGCAAATCCCTGAGATACTTGCATTTTAGTACTGGTCTGGCCCTCTGGGCTTCAGCTGTATTTTCCCATGATGTTTCCTCTCCCTTACTCTTCTCTCTCTCCCCTTCCCTTGGCTGGCTGAAATCTGTTGATAAGGCAGAGAATAAATGATGAACATTGTTTACACAAACTTGAGACAGGAGTTTCTTGACTTAAGCATTACAATGCTGTGTCCAGATTACAACTAGATATGAGGGTAGAGAAATGAGCATTTGAGTAACACAAGGATAAACTTTACAGAGTGTACAATAACATAATGCCTACACTAGTGTATGAGTGTTTTGCCTGTATGTGTGTCTGGTGCCCAAGAATTCCAGAATCCCTTGGAATCAGAGTTAAGAATGGTTGTGAGAGCTATTTGGGTACTGAGAACCAAACGCAGGTCCTATGAATGAGCAGCCAGAGCTTTTAACTGCTAAGCTTTCTCTTCAGTCCTCCTTTTCCCCTTAATAACTTTGTTTAGGTCTTGTATACCTTAAAGCACACCTGTTTGTTTGTTTGTTTGTTTGTTTGTTTGTTTATTGTTTTTTGGATTTGGTTTTTTTTGAGACAGGGTTTCTCTGTATAGCCCTGGCTGTCCTGAAACTCACTCCATAGACCAGGCTGGCCTTGAATTCAGAAATCTGCCTGCCTCTGCCTCCCAAGTGCTGGGATTACAGGCGTGCGCCACCACGCCCGACCCTGTTTAAGTTTATAATTAGATTATCTCTAGGGAAGTTAGAGTTATGCAGCTAAGGCTACATCTAATTTAGAATGTTTCTAAAACCTAAAAGATTTCTATGCCTATTTGCAGWMATTCCTACCCCGGACCTAGGCAAACACCAGTCTACTTTCTATCTAGAGATACTTTTATTTAAAATTGGTATCACGGGGGATAAAACAGTATCCTACTGTTGAGCCACTGTATCAGTCCTGATTTAATTTGTATGTGCTTCAAATCATAGTTGTTCGAATAGAAGTTCCTTTCACTTGTGTTTAAGAGATAATTTAAATTTTAAGTGAGAGTTTCATGAGTAGTGAATTTCAGTACTGAAACATAAAATAGTAAATGCTGTCCTTGGTGGATATACAAAAAGAATGCTGATTTTCAAATACACAGGTCGTATTTACAGCATACCAGCTTCTGTTCTGGTGTGCTTAAATGGATTTACAAAAATGGTGAAAATTAAAAATAATTATTGAAGATTCAAATAAAAGTTTTGAATACATTTGGAAGTACGAGTAAAAGTCAGAGCTGTATAATGACAACAGTATAGACTTGTCCGCACCTGCACCATGAACCTTTTCAACTGTCTTTTGGCATAGTTCTTTTGGGAGCACCTAATGCTAGTTGTAATATTGAGTTACGAGTAACTCTTGGAAACAGGCTCCTTTAGGCAGTGGAATAAGAGGCCCACCTTCATAACAAAGCTGCGTGGCAGCAGATAGAATATAGATTACAGACTTTCAAGTTTTAGGTTAAAATCTTTGCCATTTAGTAATACTGAGTTTGAGCAAATTATTTAATGTCTCTGAGCCTGAGGTTTTTTTTATAAGATGTAGATAGTATCGTGCTGCTCTGGAGGCTCTTTGAGTTTTGGGCAACAAAGTAATATCCTGCCTCTAAAACAAAACAAAAAGTGCAGTGTAATAACGTGTAGTGAATTTTAGTTTCTTTCCTTCTGTGGTCAGTAAATGGACAGGGGATAATTCTCTATGGTGGTGTCGTCTGAGAATGGTTGGGAAGGTGGTACATCAAAAGCAGGTTGTTTCAGAAGATTGGGATTAAATCATTTAACAAAGTATATTTTTCTCTACTGCAGAGATTTTCTGGGGCAAGATTAGCAGGGCAAGATTGGTGACAGTGAGAGCAATGAAGACCACTCAGTTGATGGTCCAGGGGGAGGTAGTGCCCAGCCTCTAGTAGTCATGGGTGTGAAGAGACTAAATGGATTTAAGAGATAACTGCAAAGCTAAAATTAATAAAACTGACTTTATGTTTCAATAAGAACAATGGGAATCAAAAGGACTTCTCTTACCAGGGTGGGAAATACAAAACTAATATTTGTTGAAGAAGGGGAGATGGGTCAGGAGGTTAGACTTGGCATGTAAAAGATACCCTTCTCAGAGGGCTCAGAGGGAAAAAGAAGGGTATAGTGTGTAAGTGCCTTAAGGAGAAAGTGGTGTGCTCTCAGTTTTGAGTTGTCCAACAGAGCCTTCCTTTATAAGCTGGGAAGTCAGGGGGAAAGAAGGAAGGAAAGACTGCTTAAGAGTTTTCAGATGAGATTTTGTAATGAGCTTCCCTTCATTTTTGTTTGTGTCCTCAGATAGGGAGACTAAGTATAATGGTGACTGACTAATTGGCAGAGGAACTTGAGGGCAGGCCAGCATTCAGGCTCTGTGGCTGAGGTATCAGACGCTGGCTTCTTTGAGCCAAGTATACAGAGAGCTGTCAGTAAAAAAGCAGAGTGCAAATGTTTAGAAATTTTGAGTTTTTGTCAGAAAAGAAAGGAAGGTAGAGGCCAAGGGAAAATGTGGCATTTGAAGAGATTAGAGCATTAAAAATTAGCTAAGTACTTTAACATGGCACAATAGGACAAAGGTTTGAAGGCATAAGAATTAGTTAGACATACCCATCACAGGCTCAAGGGTATGAAAGAGTGAATTCAGTTACCTTTTCCTTGAGAGGAATATATTTAGGGGTACCCTACTCCATAGGGACACTTTGGAATTTCCCCAGCGTTTATCTCACCATGCTTAACTATCTAGTACTCAAAGGCCAATGTGATTTTTATCCTAAAGGCCCCAGTCTGACAGATTTTGAATGCATGGTGCAGACTTTTCTTGTGTGGAAAAATGCCAGAGTATGAGATCTGTGAGAATACATCCAGACTTCAAAGGAAATCTTGGAAGGCCAGGCAACCAGTGACAGGATGAGAAGACCCTTCAGTTAGTGCATAAAACTGGAAGGTCAAGTGTAACCTTGTTAGAGATGCTAAGAACTTGGCACATTGCCAAGGAAAGCTGAGGCCACAGATAAAATCATACTAGCGCAGAGCCCCAGTGGACTGCAGTAGGAGGATCATCCCCTTGGGGGCTGAAGCCCTTCCACACAGCTCTGGGTTCTATGCATCTCTCTGAGAATTGCTTTTTTTTTTTTTTTATGTCTCCATTTTCTACCTTTTAGAATAGGAGTGTTCATTTTCTGCCATTGTATCCTAGAATTGTATAATTTGTTTTTGGTTTTACAGAGGCTTACAGTTGAGTTTGCCTTGAGGGTCAAAGGAAATTTTGAGCTTGGATTTTGAACAGTGTAGGAACTGTGAAGACTGGAGAATCTTGGAGGACTGAATGCATTTTGCATTATGAGATGAGTGTGAGCATTTTGAGTGCCAGGGAAGATATGTTTGGGTGTCAGGTTGATGAGACGGGGACTTCTGATGGCTAATCTCGAGTGTCAGCTTAATCGGATTGAGAAGAACCTGAGACATTAATAAAGCATGCCTCCGAGTGTATCTGTGAGGACCTCTCTAGGAAGGATTAACCAAGGAGAGAAAACTACTCCAGAAGGTGATTGGCATTCAGCCTCGCCTACCTGCCAGGATGCCAAATAGACCTCTGAAACTGTGACTGGCATTCTTGTTCTTTTAAATTAGGTCAGGTATTTTGTCATAGCAGTGAAGTAGGTAACTAATTCATTAGCTATCCCAGCTTATTTGTGAATTCTGCTAGCAGATATGTAAGGCTGTTCTCCCTATCCTTATAAATATTCATATAAATAGCCAAAATCTGGTGTACACATGCAGGTGTTTCTCTAAGTCTGAATAACTTTACAGCACATTTCTTAAGTATGTACCACATTGTGAGTAAAAGCCAGGGTATTGTGTATACCTTTGACTAAGAGATAGAAAATAAATAAAAGATTATTTATTTATAAGAGTAAAGCCCAGGATCATTTAAATTTTTATCATATTAAAATGTTATTGTACTAAGGCTGCAGAGATGGCTCATTGTCACACAGTTATAAGGACCAGAATTTATATTCTTACTCCCAAGTAAACCCTGGTGGGCATGGTGGGCCTCCTGTAATTCTAGCATTTTGAAGATAGACATGATTCTGAGAACAAGAAAGCTGGCTAGACTAGCGGAATTGGCAAACTTTGGGTTTAAGTGAGAGACCGTACCTGTCTGATTGTGTATGGCAGAGAGCAGTTAAGGAAGACATCCCACATTAGCCTCTGGCCTTCATCCACATACGTGTGCACACCATACCCATGAATGAATGATAAGGGACCAAACTAGAAAAGCTAAATTTAGTGTTATTTAAATTTAAAAGCAAATTTTAGATGTACTTTTCATTAACTCTAGGCTTTATTTTTCAGAAAGCATTATAGCATTTTGTCTTGCTAGGTTTTTGTTGTTTGTTTTTTGTTTTTGTTTGTTTTTTTTGTTTGTTTTTCAGCATCAATCAACCTAACCAAAGCAGTTACAATATTTTTCTTGAAAACCCCTAATTCTTGTGTTCCTGTTATAACTCTGATTAGAATAATCTCACTTTAACACTTCTCAGCTTTGGCTTCAGCAACAGCATCTGCTAAATGTTTTTAGTCTCAGTTTATAGAAATGAAGTCAGGTATGACACATTCTGGAGGGCTGGAGGAAGAATTGAGATGAGCACACAGTTGTTTGCCCTTAAGGTTTATGGATTCTGCCTTTGAGTAGAAATTTACTTACAGGTCTTAAGAATTTATATTCTTTGGTGATCAGCTTTCAGGGGAATAATGCCTGAAGAAACACATTAATGTTTCTGACCTTTAAGTTAATGCAGTTGATGGCTCCGAGACAGCCAGGTCTTGCAGAGTGGAGGCCGTCCTCCTTGAGTATATAGTCTCTTCTCTTAGCCTGTTTATTTTGACTGCTGTGTTCCATTCTATTGTTCTGAAGACAAAAGTGAAGACTGGAAGTTATTGTAATTACATAGGCTTCCTGAGCCAATGGCCAGTGTGTGGGGATACAGCTGGTTCTACCATCTGTGTCTGTACTTGGTTGGTGATGTTTTGTGCCTTAGTGGCTTATCAGGAGTATGTTTCCTATGCATCTTCCATTGGAATTGGAATGGATAGCTGGGGTTCTCGAGGAACACTGACATGGTAAGGAGGCCTGTGTAGCTGCCTTAGCTGTCATTACTTCCCTCACTGGCAACCTAATCTACATGCTGTGGGGACCACACTCTTAAATTATGTAGCAGATCTGTAGATGATGTGTTCTCAAAAACTCTATGGGGCTTGTCACCCAGCTTGGTGATCCTGTAATGCCAACGGCACTTGAAGACAGCCCGATTTTCCTAAGTGTGTCTTATTAAGATTTTGTTTAAATTAACTGTAAGTTTTGGAGAGGTCTCAAGCCTTCTCTGGATGTGTAGTAAGAGAAGAAACTTTTAAACTATCTGAACTCTGACTTAGGAAATCTGAAATTTTCAGGTTTTTAATGACTTAGATGTTAGAATATAGAGGATCTTAAAATCAACAGTGATAATAAGCGAGTCATTTGTGGGGACCAATATTCTGCTTTACTGCTCTAGTTTTGCAGTCAGTTCATCTCACCAGCATTGGTTGATGTAAAAACAGATTAAGCACACATGCTTGTATTTTTGCACACATAACCTAGGCTGGCAGACTCCAAACCCACAGCCTATGTGGCTGTTGGCATGGTCTGAAGGTCCTAACTTGCTGAGGTGCGTCCTGTGTGAGAGACTGACTGCTCAGAGGTAAGTAAATACAGGTCAGCTTTAGCTATAGCTACCCTGCTTTCCTGGTCCCCGCAAGTTTGAAGGCCCTGTGAAGCAAGGACAGAGGTAACTGGTTGGTTTGCCTTGGGTTTTGTGACCTGAATTACAAACTACCTTCTCAGCTCAATTGACTTTCTGCTCTTTATTTCACCTATACGTTAAGATTATTTGCCTATACTGGGGACTGTACCAGCTTGTATCTGCCCTTGAGATGTTTTTGCAGTGTGCTTATGTCCCTTTCAGTCTTAGATTTGGGTTCATCTGCTATATTAATTACAACATACTAGGGTGAGGCTCTCTGGGAGATATTACAAATGAAGATAAGGTTGTTCTTTACACTTGCCCTCTTATATAGATACTGACTTGGAAATCTTTGAGAACCTAAGATTGGTTGATTGTGGGTTTAAATACTCAGTATAGATAACTAGAGAGAAGGCACAGAATACAAAAGGGGGGAGGGCAGTATAAAACACTGCATAGAGTATGTATCAAGCATATTGTTTACACTGGGATGGAAAATATTTTGTTATGTATGTGCCGGGCAAGTGGGTAAATGTTAAGAGGACAGCTTGCAGGACAGTATGGTCCTGGGGATTGACCATTTGTTTGGAATCAGGCTGACAGTTTCAGGTCTGCTACTTTAAGAAGGGACAAGGGTTGGGTACAGATGGATAGATGTCTAATGTTTTATAAACTTGAGAGTCCAGTTTATAAAAATGATGATGGCCACTGGAAGAGGAACCAGTAGAGATTCAATTCAGTGTGAACTGTCCTTGGCAGTATCAATAGCATTCTATCAGAATCCGCCCCCCAAGAGTCCTAAAAGGTGAGTGCAGTGATGCTCCCAACTCTGAGTTGGGCTACTCATGGAGAATGGACTCTAGAATGGTGCTGGAAAATATTTTCCTCCATCGCTGATAGGAATTAGAAGTCATTGCACAGTTGATTCTAGTTTAGACAGATTTAAGTTCTCCATGGGGTAATGGTAAAGGGCTGACTGATGGGAGATTTAGAAGTTGATGGTATAGCATTAGTTTAAAGGCTGATTATTTTCAAGTGGGGTAATACTATGTTTCCCCCAAGGTGAATGATAAAAATGTTGAAACTGTATAGCAAACATTTGCTGAACTGTTATTTTCTTTATATTTGAAGGAATCTTGCATTGTATTGGTTATGTTTCACCTTGTGTTGTATGGAGTTTCGTAATGTTGATGAAAAGATATGGTGTGCTGAATGACTTGAGGTATCTCAGGCTTGGATTTGTAGACTAGCAGCCTGTGCTGTCATCTCTCATCCCCTTTTCTTCATTGTCATTTATTTCATAAAGTCACTAAAAAAATTCAGTATTTTTGATTTGCCCTTAGAAACGTGTAAAACCTTTACATTTTGATGTAATATGTATAAATAATTCTATAGAATGTGCACATTGTGAAGTACCAACTAAATACAGAACGGTATTCCATAGGGTTCTTGATCGGTAACTCCAACATCAGAAGAATTACAAATTATGTTTTGAAGTAGCACCATACACTTAGAAATAATAACCATATTATCACATCATTTCCATATTAACAATGCCATAATGATTTGGTAAGCATTTACTGTCAAATATTCTATCTATATTCTATTTATTTTATTATCTTTAAATTTTACAGCAGTCTTGTCAGGAAAGTAATTTGCCCCCATTTTGCAGGGTAGGAAGTTCAAGCTTCGTAAGGTGTGAGCTGAGCTTCAAAGCTTGAAATCCAGGGTACTTTGTAAATTTAGATAATTCTTCCCAAATTCCCCCCCCCCCTTTTTTTAAAAGCCCTGTGTTCTTTGATCTTTACACTTACCAGTGTTAGCTTTTCTTCCAAGTGCTAAGTGAATTCCTAAAACTTACAGGCAACTAGTGAGATTGCATTACTTTTCCTACTTTTTAGTTAAACTCTTCTCATTTTTTTGGGAATTTCCTAGGTCTCTGCTGTGTCTTTCGAGAGTTTGTCTGACTATTATGTAGGTCCAGTGCTATGTTTCAACTTTTGATTACTTTAGAAGGTAAAGAATGACAACGTTCTCTTATACTTGTTTTTGTCAACATTTTTCAAGAGCAGTAACAGTCGAATGATTCTGGATGAAATGTCTAAATATATTTTACATACATACCATATAGTGAGTTTATTTCCATGCAGAAAGTGAGAATGTCTGAAATACTTAGACACCCACAGACTGTTTCTGTCAGAGTATCTTGTCCTGTTACGACCCCAAAAAGCAGAATTGACCAGTTCCCTTTTATTTCCTTTTCAGGTTTGCCTGCAATGAGACTTTACTCTCTACACTTAAAGAACATTCTTTCTGAGCTGCTGTGAATAAATTTGGAATGATATTGTCTATTTTCAACTAATGGAGAACTAGCTGTATCTTGAACAAGGATTGCTGTACTGGACAACTTCAGAACATTGCTCACAATGTCATCAAACAGGAGTCAGAATCCTCATGGACTGAAGCAGATTGGCCTTGACCAGATCTGGGATGACCTCAGAGCTGGAATTCAGCAAGTATACACCAGACAAAGCATGGCAAAGTCCAGATACATGGAGCTCTACACGTATCCTCTTGCTTGAGCTGTGGTTAGTGTGTCTACAGTTGGATTATTTAGTGTTATGGTCTTTGGATTATTAGGAATGTTATATTTCCTTCCTTGTTTACCTGTAATAAAATTCTAACTTTTAGGTATTTTGGCTAAATAGATATTTAAAGTGGTGCTGGCTAGTAACCCCAGATGTGTGTGTGTGTGTGTGTGTGTGTGTGTGTGTGTGTGTGTGTGTGTGTGTGTGTGTGTAGCGCTCGTGGAGGACAGTTTGAAAGAATCACTTCTCTCCTGCCATCACCCGAGTGCGGGTCTCGGGACTGAGCTTTGATCTTTAGGCCTGGCAGCAGGCACCTCTGTCTGCTGAGACTCTTGCCAACTTTAGGCTCCCCTCCACCCCATGTCAGTAGCTGCTATGTACATAGGTCCAGCCAACTGTAGATTGACAATATTTGAACAGAAGTCTCTATTAAACGCGGAGACCTTTTTTTTTTTTTGTCATTCTCTGAGCTTATAACAGCTGTTGTGTAGCATTTGCATTGTATTAGGCATTTTAAGTAAACCAGAGATGGTTTGAAGTATAATGTGAAGATGCAGGTAAATTATATGCAAATCCATTGTCATTTTATCATGTAGTAGTTTAGATTTCCCTTGGGAGGTCCTGTAATGAGTACCCCATTGTTTAGTTACTTTTCACTGTTCTATTGCCACAATGAGACCCATGACCAAGGCAACTCAGAAAAGAAGATAATTGGGAGCTTTCTTAAGAGTTTCAGGGGGTGTGTCCAGCAGGCAGGCAGGGATGGTGCTGGAGCCGTGACTGAGTGCTCACATCTTACCCACACCTTGGAGGCAGAGCGGTTAATCAGGAGAACATTGTATGAGCTTTTGAGCTCAGAGCCCATTATTCCCAGTGACTCCAGCTAGGCCACACCGTCTAATTGGAAATAGTTCTTCCAACTGTGGGACAAATATGAGCCTATGAAATCCAGTTCTCATTCAGACCACCACCTAAATACAGAGAAGTAACTGTATAAAATTCAGGTCCTTAGCAATAACACCCATATTTCTAAGTGCTCAATAGCTAAATAATAAAATATATTGTAGAAAGTTCTAGCTGGGCGGTGGTGGCACACACCTTTAATTCCAGCACTTAGGAGGCAGAGGCAGGCGGATTTCTAAGTTCGAGGCCAACCTGGTCTACAGAGTGCGTTCCAGGACAGCCAGGGCTATACAGAGAAACCCTGTCTCGAAAAACCAAATCCAAAAACAAACAAACAAACAAACAAAAAGTTCTGTGGGCAGTATTGTCCTAAGTGGGTTTAAATGCTCATTGTGGTTGCCATCATGTTACAGAATAGGGTAATTGTATCACAAACAGTCTGGTTCATAAAGTCCTAAGATAGTTTTTATCTGTCCTTTACCAGGCAAAAACAGCTTTCCAATTCTGAAAGACATACCTATAACAAAAGCTTGAATATTATGGTCCTATTTGCATTACACAGTTCTAAGAGAGTATAGTAGTTAACTTTAATGTTTGCTCTTTCAAACCTGCTTAAAGAAATAAGGGTTTATATGTGTTTATAGTTCACAGGTACAGTTCATCACAGCAAGGAAGATGTGGAAGTAAAGTCAGGGTGATCAGGAGTTCAAAGACATCCTCAACATAGCAAGGTCAAGGCTATCCTAAACTTCTTGAGACCTTTTTAAAAAAATGAAGAATGATGCTGATCTCAGAAGCAGCTCTGCTGTGGGCACTGTGAGGGCAGCAGGGTGCAGCTGCTGGCAGCAGTGTTCACAGGAAGCAGTGTGATGAGTGGGCGTGCTTCTCTTGCTCCTCTTCTGTCTAAAGACTATGCTGCCCACGAGCTGGTACTGCTCATCCAAAGTGGATGTTCCTCCTCTGTTAATCCCCTTTTAGAATTCCCCCACAGGTACCCACCAGAGATGCTTCTTGTAGCTAATCCACAATGGAAATTAACCATCATAAAAAACAATTATATTGGGTTTTGGTTCATAATGTATATGAAGAACTATGCTGTCTCTTGTAAAAGTTATAAGGTTTTAAAAGGCATAATTCCTGATATAACATTTTTAAAGATTTATTTTTATATACTGTGTATGAGTGTTTTACCTACATGTATGTAATGTGTACCACATCTATGCTTCATGCCTGAAGAGGCCTGAAGCGAGCACCTCTTCTCCTGGAACTGGAATTATGGATGCAGTGCTAGGAACTAAAGCACTGTTCCTCTGCGGGAGCTACAAGGAAGAATCCTTGTACCACTGACTGTCTAGCCCCTAATTTGTAGTTTCTTGATTCTATACAAATATAAAATTAAAATTAGAATTACCTAAGGAGGTAGAGTCAGGGTGATCAGGAGTTCAAGGACATCCTCAGCATAGCAAGGTCCAGGCCAGCCTAAAGTACGTGAGAGCTTCTTTTTTAAAAAAAAAAAAAGATGAAAAAGTAAAGCTCAACTAACTTAATGGAGCAAATAGATACTGATCCCAGAACTTTCAGTTGCTCATTTAATTGGGATGTTAGTTTAAAACTTTAGTATATATCAGTACTTATCAAAACAGGTTATAAAACATTTTAAATACTTTAATTTTAGAATACTTAAAATTAACTTATAAATAAATGTCTATTATATAGATCTAATATGTATATATGCCTATTCATAATATCCATGTATTTTTATACTTAAATGCATTTATTCTGTAGGACTTCTTTAAAAATAGGGACTGAAGAGATACCTCAAAGTTAAGAGCATATACTCCTTGCAGAGAACCTGGGTTCAGTTTCCAGTATCCATGTTAGGTGGCTCACAACCACCTGTAACCAGCTCTAGAGAATTGGATATCTCTGGCCTCAGGTAATCCCCCCCCCACACACACACACACATACTTACACACAGAGACATAATCAAAAATTAAAAAAGCTTAAAAGCAAAAACAACTTTGGGTTGACAAGATAGCTCAGTTAATAACCTGAGTTAAGTCCCTGGATTCTACATGGTAGAAGTTAAGAACTAAGCTTGCCCTCTGCCCTCTGCAGGCATGCTGGGGCATGTGTGCCACCTCTCTATTACCTCCACTAAAACAAACCAAATAATTAAAATATGTGTCTACCAGGTGTGATGGTGTACCTTTAATCTCAGCAGAGGCAGGCAGATCTCTGAGTTCAAGGTCAACTTGGTCCATAAAGTGAGTCTAGGACAGCCAGAGCTCTGTTACACAAAGAAACCTGTCTCAGAAAACAAAAAGCAAAAACAAAAAATTAAAGCTTGGGGCTAGAGAGATGACTTAGTGGTTAAGAGCACTTAAAAATTAACTCATTTTAGTAATATGCGGTGATTTTCAGTATATTTAGTTTTATAACTATCAGTGTCTGCATTTAGAAAAAAAATATATAATATTTTTGTTTAGTTGTATGAGTGAGGGTGTTAGGGTGTTTTACTTGCATGTATTGTGTTAGATATCCTGGAGGTAGAATTATGGTCAGCTGTGAGCTGCCATATGGATGCTAGGGATTAAATCCAGGTCCTGTTACAGAAAGTGTTTAACCACTGGGCTAATGCTACAGTGCCCTTAGGATATTTTCATCACCCTGAAAGGTTCCTTGTTCTCATTAGGAGTTGAATCTCCATATCCCCATTCCCTTCTCTGGCAGTCACTTATCTAGTTCCTTTGTCTATTCTTGACTTTTCCTATAACCATTTATACAGTATATGGCTTTGTGTCTGGTATCTTTTACTTAGCATAATGGTTGCTAAGCTTTGTCCTTTAGCATTAATCAGAGCTTCATGTCTTTCATGAATGGGCTGTATGGACATTTTACATTGTGCCTATCCATTCATCCGTGATGGAGGTCTTTTGTTATTTCCTTGTATTTGCTGTTAGATACACTGTTAGGAACATCGTGTACTAGTTGTTGAGTGACCATATGCTCACTCATTCTCTTGAGTAGGTGCCTGTGAAAGAAATTGCTGAGTCATAGATATGTCGGGTACTTTTAAGGAAAATGGAGTTTTTGCCAAATGAGTAGAGTATCTCGTAGGCTTTCACGTGTGTCTGACTTGTGGCTGGCTTGCCTGGAATAGAACTAGAAGGTTGATKTCAGTGGTAAAGCAGTTTTCAGAAACYCATGTGGTTGGGTTTCTGTTATTTACAAAAGCAGACCAGCATTACTTTGGCAACGAAGGAAACTTTATTGCTAATCTGTTTAGGTTTTTGTTTGTTTGCTTGTTTGTTTTAATTTAAAAATGCTTTGTTTTTTTGAGATGGACTCATTATAATAGCCCAGACTAGCTTTAAACATGCTTCTCCTGTCTCAGCCTACAAGTGCTAGGATTCGTCTTACAGGTTATGACAGGKTCCTGGCCCTAGGAAATTATTTTAGTTGATTGTTTAATTTGTGTAAGTATGTGTGTGCATGATATGGGGAAGGGTACTTTCCTTGGTGGAGGTCAGAGAACTTTATGAAGGTACTTCTTCTGTCTACACCTACGTGGGTTCTCAGGTCAAATTCAGGTTGACAGGCTTTTGTGTAAGCTTCAGCAGCGCAAAATTTCTTAATATGTGATTTTCACTAAATCAGATAGGTTTTTGGGTTTTTGTTTTGTTTTTTCAGATTATTTTTGCTTTTGTAGGGCTGTGAGGAAATAGAAACTTTCTATGCTTAAGAAATTACTGCAATCTCTTATTCTGTAAATAAGTTATTGCTATTTTGATATCTGAAAAGTTTTAGCTTTGAGCCCTTGTTTTCTTTTTTTTCTTTTTTTTTCAGTTTTTTTTTATTGGATATATTCTTTATTTACATTTCATTTCCCTTTTTCCTGGTTTCCCCACCCCCCCAAT
>BDUI01000587.1:143741-168452 GCA_002335545.1 Apodemus speciosus | reverse complement strand
GGCCTCTGCCCCCCGTACCTGGTCTCTGCTGTTAGTAGACTATGGTGCCCTGAGGCAAGGTGGCCATCCTGCCTGGGATCCGGGCACAGGCTGCACAGATCTCCGAGTGAGTTGGTAGCCGGAGCCCTTGTTTTCAATTTGAGTGTCCCTTTTGTACACACAAACACACACACAAAAATATAGTCACAATGGCATACTTTTTTGCAGAAAACTGTGAAATCTTTTTTCTAGGTAGTGAGTGAATAATACAGTAAATAATACTTCAAGTATGTAATGAAATCTCGGGTTCTCTTCTTAGGCTTATTACATATAATGCCCTATACTGGGCTGAAGAAAATTTTAGTCTTAAAAAAATCCTAATGTAAAGAATTTAAAAAGCACTCAAAGTTTATCTTCCAACAAAGAACATCAGCAGATACTGGGCTCACAGAAGAGCTTGTCCATAAAACACGCACATTAGGGGCCACCGCTCTGCACCTGGCTGCTTCAGTGCAGACAGGTACTGTTGTGTAGACTTTCCAATCCAGAAGAAAGAGGTTATCTTAGCAAAGAACCATTTTGAATACTACTAGAGTCAGGTGGACCAACCAAGAAGCAAAACTTGAGTAACATCCACATTTCAAGAAAGGCCTTTGATAGAGAGGAAGAAGATTTCCTCACTCATGAATTGGGCCTTTCTTCATAAGACCCTCAGCAACATTTCATTGTCTGCTTAATAGTACATGTACAAGGTAATTAAAGGAATTGAAAGAACATCTTGACTGTCTAGCTATTTCTACCAACCAGCACAGCAACTCTCAGGTTTCCGACTGGCTTGGGACTTGTCAGCTGTCTCCGTGGGAGAGTGCTTGCTTGTCTAGTGCACAAGCTTCTGATTTGGTCCCAAGCATGGGAAAAAAATATAAGATTACACTTTAAATGAGGTAGAGCAATCAGACCTTTTGCCCGGGATTTTGTTATTTCCACTTCCTAGCCTTGGTTCAGTCCTCAGGGAAGAAATCTTGATAATATGGCAGGTGGGTTAACCGAGCATTACCCGAGGCAGCACTGTGCTGGTGTCTGTCCTTTTCACATTGAATGAATTCTCGAAACTTGGTCTTTTCTGTTTTTCTCTCAGTGGTGGTGTGAACTGAAAATTGTCTTCTCAGCTGGTTTTCCTAAAGTCTTTTTCCCAGCAACCCTGTAAGGCTCTCATCCTTGTTTCAGCCTTGCCTGTTTACCCCAGCAAGCCATTTGTACTGCCAGGACTAGCACACTTACTCAGCCAGTATGTCAGCTCTTGTGTCTTGAGCACAGGCTTTGGTGCTGCAGAGCCTGGTAGTTGTCTCCTCACTGCTGGCTGCTGCTGCTCCTCAGATTTGCAGGAAAGCAGATCAAACAACAAATAGATTGTTTTCAAAATAGATTGCTGATGATCTCCATCCATCCTTTTTAGAGTAACCATCTAAACCAACACATATATTTGTCTGTTGAGGAGTCTTAATGCCAGCCTGACTTGGCTCGCTTGCTAGCATTGCTTACAGCAGATGAACCTAAACACAGGAAAGTTTTCCGAACTTTTTGAAATGTAATCTAGCATTTTGGTAGGTCTACAATTGTCCACACTTTTAGGATATGATTCAGCCCAGTCTATACCAGGGATATCTGATTCTAGCTGCTCAGGAAGCTGAAGCAGGCAGGGTTCTTGGATTTAAGATCTGCATGAACTCTGCTTGGAGGCAGGTTCAAAGCCAGCCTTGGCAACTTAGTGAGGCTTTATCTGTGAAGTTAATATGAAGGAGCTAAGGATATATAGCACAGTGAATGGTAGGGCACTTGCCTAGCGTATGTGAGGTCTTGGGTTCAATCTCAGTGCTGTGAACATAAATTAAGGCTCCAAAAGGAATAACTACTTTATATAAGGAAATGTAGCTAGAAACCATGGAAAACTACTCAGCCTCCTGACTTCCGAAGAAATGAAGGTTTATAGTGAGATTTTTGGAAAACTGTAATCAGGTGGAAATGTAAAGAGATGTTTAGAGCCAGTGTTAGGGATTCTAAGGAGAGAGGTGGCCTGATCTCTTGCAGAGCAGATGGGAGTATTACTGTGATCTTTCTGGAGAGAAATTTAGAAACTCATCAAATGTGTAAGGATGTGTAGCTCTGTAGTAGAGTCTGCTCAGCTACCCAAAGCGCTGGCTTCAACTCCAGCACCACCAAAAAGATGCCCCGAGACTGTTAATTGATGTGGACTAGTGCTCATCTGTACTTTGCACGGATGCTGCTGCGCACATTCTACCTGTTGTACTCTGTGGAAAGTGGCTCTGCTTGTGTGTTAGGGTTGGAGGGTGTTTTTTTTTTTTTTTTAAATAGTTCTCTTCCTTTCTTTGTATGTTTTCAATATAAACAGGCATTTAAATTTTTTTTAATATAACTTGATATAGATATACTCCAGAAATTTCTGCCATGTAAGTGGTTACTGGAGTGGTTCAGTTTATTTGTTTGTTCTTATTAGTATACATATGGTATGTTTACTACTTTCCTTTAAAACTTAATGCATGGTCTATATATTCAGACTAAACATTATAATGGGTTTTGGTATGATAAGAACACTGACCACTCTTGAGCATTTGGGTTCTGTTCTCAGCACCACATGGTGGCTCACAACCACCTGGAGCTCTAGTTCTAGACACCAAGTACTATCTTCTACAAGAATGAGGCAGAGACTTGTTGGGCATATAAACCTTCAGGTATTCAGGCATACTCAGAAAATAAAAATAAATAAATCCTTTAAAAAGTAAAGAAAGAACTCTACAGTTTATCGCAGTCAGTTGCAGGTAAACTTTGCTTTTGAAATATACCATGAGATGTTGTTACTTGCTTTGGTGGAATATTTTCAGAAATGAATGTAATTGTAAAGCAGAGAGACCTGTTTTATGACTTCCTAGTTTGATTCTTCCAGTGATATTCTGCCTCTCGCTGTTGTCATTTTCACAAGCATTCTAGTCGTTGATGAAGACAGAAAGCTGGCTTGGTTTGGTTTATGGTGCTATGAACCAAACCCTCTGCTACTGAGTTTTATTACTAGCCTAACAGAAAGTGTTTTTAATACATTGTCCAGTGCAGCCTTTTAAGTGGATGTCAGTGGAAATGGTTCAGGTTTCAACCTTTAAATTATAATTTGGGAAGAAGTGGGTGGAAAGTGGTTCTGTTTACTTTTGTTGCTTTATTTGGATTTTCTACCAGAAAATAGAAGTGATTTGAGTTTCGTAATTATAAGGGTCGCTTGCCCAATATGTGTCCATGAGGAGTACGGTGTGACGTGTGGGTAGAAGCTGTTTGACACAGCCCATGCCCTTCAGCACCGATGGGTATAGAGAAACACTGCACCCCTCCTTTTATGTAATGGAGAAGTGTGGGTAATTGGAGATGAGCTGTGGGGAGGTAGTATCTCCTGTGGCTGTCTTCACCAGACCTGGCATAAAGCAGGTACCTCAGGGACTGACTACCTGTGATAAGAGGCCACCAATAGTATCCTCTTAAGACTTTTATTTCTATTAAGCTTGAAGAACCCATAGCAAATGAATCATTTCTCTGATATTGGGAGTTGTAGGATCATTTTCAGAGCCTGAACTCAACTTGGTTCTGTGACATAGCGCACTGTCTCACAGCATTTCCCACCCACTGCAGGTAGGAAGCCCTGTCAGACCTCTGAGAGAAAAGTGTAGATCACAGCTTAGGCTCCTGTCAGCTTCGCTGCCCAAGAAACTAAAGGAGTTCTTGGAAAAGAACCCTGTGTTTAAGAAGTCAGTGTGTGGGTTTGTTATGGTGTGTGACCATTGTCTGTAAAATAAAGCTTCTATTTTATTGAGTTAGATTTTTTTATTCTTACTACTAAGTATTATACTTCTTTATTATTTTATTTTTTGGTCACATTGTACTTTATTTTTGCTTTAAAATGATTTGTAACTACCTCTCTTCTTTTTAGTATATTAGATATCATCCACTTTATACCATGTACCTACATTCCATTTGTTTTTATAGTAGAATTTATTATAGTATATGTGACTATATCATATTTTGTCTTTCCATGGGTTGGTGAGCATTTAGATTGTTTTGGATTAGGGATTGGCTATTAGGAATAATGCTGCCGGGTGTGTGTGTGTGTGTGTGTGTGTGTGTGTGTGTGTGTGTGTGTGTACAGTTACAAAACTGACTTTCATAAAGTGGCAGCATTGGATTGCTAGCAATATAAAACAACTCCTGTTCCCATTCTGGCCAATCCTTATCTTGTTTCTAATTTTAGCCATCTTAGTGAATATGAAATAGTAGCTCATGGTGGTTTGATTTGCATTTCACTGGAGGTTAATGGTATTAAGGATCTTTACTTTTGTTTATTGACCATTAATATATCTTTTGATCCTCTTTTGCTTGTATTTGAATTATTTGTTATTGTTACTGTGTTTTAATAGTCTTTTATATATTCTATTTATGGATCCTTTCTCAGACTATGGCTGTGTGGATTGTCATTTTAAAAAATCATTTTATTCTTATGCATATGCATGAGCCTGAATGAGTACATGTGTGCCATGTGCATGCAGGAGCCTGTGCAGGCCAGAGGAGCATGTCTGATCCTCTGGAGCTGGAGTTTCAGGTGTCTGCGAGGCATCATGTGGGTGCTAGCAATCAAACTTGGGTCTTCTGACAGCCACCAGTGCTCTTACACAAGTAGTGGCTGATCTCTCTCCAAGTCCCAGTTATGTTTTGTTTTTTAATTTAAAATTTTTATTTTTGATTGTATGCATCTGTGAGTGTATGCCACATTGCAGGTGCCTATGGGAGTCCAGAATTCTCTGGAACTGGAATTATAGGCAGTTGTGAACCACCTGAGTAGACTTCTGGGAACTAAACTTGGTTCTTCTAGGAGAGCAAGAGGCACTCTAAACCACTGGGCCATATTTCCAGCCCCTCAGTTATGTTTGTTTTCTGAAGTTCAATTTATTTTATTAATATATATCTTTATGTGTGTATACATATGTGTGCACATAAGTGCACATACACTCACAGACACACATACGCATGTATTTGGAGGTCAAAGATTGATATCATTTGTTTCCCTCTGTTACTGTCCACCGTATTTTTCGAGATTAAGTCTTTGTCGAATTCCATTATTTGACTGGAGTGGCTTGCTAGCAAGCCCCAGAGAGGGTCCTGCCTACCCATTGCAGCACCACTTGACCTCTTATGTGGGAGTCTGGCATGGAACGGACGGACCATCTCGCTCCTTTCATCTCCCAAATGCTGAAGTTACTTCAGTTAATTTTTGTCTATTAGAATCCAACTTAATTTTTGTAAATGTGATTATTCAGTTGTCTGCACACCATTTGTTGAATCACCTCAAAAGCCAGTTTTACCAACATACTGCTAGGTATAGCATTAAGTGAAAGTTATTGTTAGTGGTATCAGATCACTTGATGTTTTTCTTTGTTCTGATTGCTGAGGCATAGTAAATCTTAACATGATTATGAAAGTGTTTCCTTTTAACTTTTATAAGTTTTATAAGTGTCTTATATATATTTGAGGCTGTTATTAGGAAAATATGCTTATAATTAGATCTTTTCAGTTGATTGTCACTTTTGTTATCGTGGAACAGTCCTTATGATGTCTGAGATTTCATTGTTTGATGTGGCAGTCTCTTCTCACCATATACTTTGAGCATTTGTGACATAATTGTATTTTGTATTGCCAGTTAAGTAGTCTTAGAGTTAGAGTGGTCTATATAAAGTGTAGCCCATTGATAGTTTATTATAATGAATAGGTTGATTTTTTTTTTTTTTTTTTTTTTTTTTTTTNTTTTTTTAACCTTTATTTTTTTCATCGTTCATGTTTTTCTTCCTCTTGGATTATTTGAAAAATATTCTCTCCTCTCTCCTCCCATTCCCTCTCACCCTTTCTCAGTGTCTCATATCCCAGACTTGCTGAAGATGACCCTAACTTACTTTCCAAGTGGTGCTGGGATTCCAGGTGTGCAGGACCCCTGCGGTAGCTATAAGAGGTCGTTCTGTGAGAAGGAAATGCTGCAGTTGGGTATTTTATTAGCTGTTTGGCTTTCTGTCTGTAGTATACTTTGGTCATATTTCTTTACATTTTTACCTCATATTGATTTAAATTACGTTTTTTAAGGTGCTAGGTATTAACCTAGGACCGTGATAGGCACGTGCTCTACCACTGAGCTATACACATCTCCCCAGCCAGAACTAATTGGCTGAAGACAGTGACTCCCCTTGGAGGTGGTTTTACTTTAACATGTTCAGATTTTCAGCGTAGACATTGGCAACTTTGTTTGGAAAGGTCATCTCCAGCTTGAGAACAGGTAAGGGGTAATTTCTGCGTCGTCTTCATTTTATTCTTTTAGTTTTTATATTTTTCTTGATCTATTTGTGATATATTTTGAATTATCCTTAATGTCCTTTACTAAGTAATTTTTTACCCACTGATTTTTGAAGTATCTTTATATAGTATGTCCTTAAATACAATAGAAGAGTGTGTTTTGACTGTGTGTCCTCTTTAATGCTCTCCCTGTCTGACAGCAGTAGTTGTCATAAAGGTTTTCACAGAGGCAGTGTTCTCTCTGCCTTTGTCCTCCCATCCTCAAGTTCTCTTATGCTAATATGTCGAGGCAGCTGGTTCAGCCTTTCATTTGTTTCTGTAATTTCTGTGCCTGTTTCACAGTGGCATGTTGACCCGATGCTGTTGTCCAGTTTTATTCATCTGTGACTATTGTTGTATCAAGATGTCACTGTTCTGCATGCCATTTGCTTTGTATTTTTGGGTAAGCCTATTTCTGAGTCATCTGAAAATAATGTTTTAGTTATTTCAGTATTTATAGTGTGTGCTTCTGGATATGTTGTTGCCAAGTATCATTGACTTTGATTAGTACTGGCTTTTGTTTTTCTAAAACCAAATATTACATTTTTTTCCTTGTCATTTGCAACCTTTCTAAACTGTTAGAATTTTTAGGACAGTTTCCACTAAATCAGTCATGTTAGGCAGTCTTACAGGTCTGGGGCTTTTCTTGGCATTCTTTCAAGAATGTTCCATCTGCTTTTCAGGCCTGTGGGCTCCCTTGTGAATGGGCTTGCTTTCTTTTAACTTTACCAGTCATTTTCTACTCTAGTTTTATTGGAAGCAGAAGGAAATATGTTCTTGTTAGTCACTGCTACATCTATGGTATGTGTAACTTTCCTTAACTTTTTCCAAGTCATGTTTATAACTACTGTACTAGTGTGCATCAGTCCAACCAAGCCCGGGGTGCTGGAGTCCCTCCTTCCAAGTCAAAAAAGGGACAGACTCCTGGGGGAGCTCAGTTTGTCGGCTTGGAGTTATACAAGCGATTGAAGGAGTTTTTGAAGAATTACTTGACAAATCTTCTTAAGGTAAGATGTCTCGATGCTATAAGCATGTAAAATGTCTATTTTGTTATTTTTTTCTTAAGTGCAATGATTTTGTTATGACTGCCATCTCTGTCATATTTGCTGCTTTAGACTGAAATTGTGCTTACACTGGGTTAGCTCTTGCTGCAACTACCCATATCCTATGAGTTAGCGGCTCATTAGCTCAAATCATTGCTTAGGCAATGTTCAAAATAGGGTTTCTCTGTGCAGCCTTAGCTGTCGTGGAACTCAATTTGTAAACTGGGCTATCCTGGAACTCAGACCCACCTGCCTCCTGAGCGCTGGGATTAAAGGTGTGCACCACCACTAATGGTGAAATCTTTTATTTTAGCTTCTGCCTTTGGTTTTTAGTAGTTTGTTCTGTAACAAAGGAAGTGGGTGCCTTACACTCACCACGTCAGGCGCTCCCTCATCTGGTGCTGAACATGGCTTCAGTTTACAGAAGTGCTTCAACTCTTACGTGGGGAAGTTCTCAAAGAGTTTTCTGGGTATACAGTTCATTTTTTTAAAGTACAATATTTTCTGCATGCTACAGAATGGTTTTTTCTTAATTATTTTACAAACTAAGCGGGAACACATTATTCTAACAGACTGTAGTTGATGATGGTGGTTGTAAGTAATGAATCAGTTTCATGTTCTTAAACAAGATGTGTTTTGCTTTGACTTTACAGCACTTGGTAAATAAAGTCTTGTAAGCAAAGTCTGTTCTGTTCTCAGTAGCTACTTCCATCAGCAACGTTTTTGTATATTACATCCAAAATAGATCAATTTATGTTTTAAAATCCATTTCATTTAAATACACAAAACATTTGGTTGTGTCTGGATGTGACCAGGTATTTTCATAGATGGTTGGGTCACTTGAATAGATGAATGGGTCACTTGTAGAGTCTGCTGGACTTTGACTTTCCACACGAAGACACACTTCTCAGTATACTCAGCACAACACCTATGAATAATAGTGCAGTGTTTTTAATTTAAAGGGTAGGACATACTTTGGAGATGTCATTAATATCTAAGAATTTTTTTCAAATTAATTTTGTTCAAATAAAAACTAGTGAGTTTAAAGTAAGAATAATTTGGATAACTTCCAGTTTTCTTTCTGAGGCTTTGTTAAAAAAGAAATGTTATATTGTTATAGTTATGTTTTTGTTACAAAAATATAACAAATACCTAAATTAAGACGAATAGTTTTGTAATCTTACAAATTTGTGAAGTATTTCATATTTTCAAAAACTGAGTATACTTTTATTATAATTTGTTAATCAGATAGATTGATTTAAAATAAAAAACTGGGAAGATATCAAACAGAGATGCTTTGGAGGTAGATTCCCTAATAAGAAACTGCTTAAAAAAAAACAAAACAAAAAAAACAGCATGGAAGGGCATAAGCTGGAATTCCAGCACTGGCCTATAAGCTTAGCTTTCAGTAGGTGGAAGAACAGCAGTTCGGGGTCATCCTCAGCTACATTGTGAGTGTAAGGCTAGCCTTGGAAAACATGAGATCCAAGGGTATGTATTTGGGCTGCACAATTGAGTTTAAGGCCAGCCGGAGCAACTTATTGAGACCCTGTCTTAGACTAAAAGCAGAGCAGTTGACTAGCGTTTGACTCTAGGTTTAGTCACCTAGGTTTAGTCACTAGTGCTGAAGAAAAGGCATAAAAAAAAAAAAAAAGAAAGAAAAGGCATATTTCCATTTCGAAAGCTTAGGGTACACTCTACAACTGCATATACCTATTCAACCCATGAAAAGTTCCAATTTAATTTGATAATGATAGACCTTTTTAGTGTTCTTGTGAGAATTTCCATTAGTATGTTTTTGTACATAGCAGTTGACCCATTTATAACTGCATATATTTGAACATTTTGATGCAGTAGATTTTTCAATAAGTTTTATCTTGATTATGTGACAAACTAGTTATATTAAAGCCTTAGTGAACTTGTTTTTAGGATGGAGAAGATTTAATGGATGAAAGTGTACTGAAGTTCTACACTCAGCAGTGGGAAGATTACCGATTCTCCAGCAAAGTGCTGAATGGAATCTGTGCCTACCTCAATAGACATTGGGTTCGCCGTGAATGTGATGAAGGACGAAAAGGAATATATGAAATCTATTCAGTAAGATTTTTTTTTAAAGAATAAATAAATAACCCTTAAATATGTTGTGACAAGAAAGGAGAGAGGTGAGAAATTGGAGCTTTAAAACACAGTTAAATAGCTTTGTGTTTACTTTTAAAGTGTCTTCAATTAATTGGGCAATTATGATGCTTTGCATGGTACTGCTTGAGTGTTAGCACTAGAATCCTAGTTGCAGTTGGTAGCAAATCAGTTACCTTATATGAGTATTAAGCTCCTAACTAGGCATTCATATACTTTCTTGGTCTGAGAGTTCTGTATTTGAGAGAGGACCTTGAAATAATTTTTTTTTTTTTTTGTTAGTCTTCAAGGTCTTTGTTTTAGGCTTTCTGGTTTCTCAAAGTATGACTTCTAAATGTGTATTATCAGTGTCACCTGGGAACTGCAGATTCTTAGACCTCCTTCTAGACCTGGAGACTTCAGAGACAAGCCAACAGTGAGGGCAGGTAGCTCAGTTACACAGTGCTTATCAAGTGTATATGAAGTCCTGGGCTCAGTCTGCTGTTTTGTATGTGTTAGGTATGATAGTGTACATACCTGTTAGGTATGATAGTGTACATCCCAGAACTTGGGATGTAGAGGCAAGATCATAAGTTTGAGTCTTTCTTAGCCAACCTGGGCTAAATGAGACCCTGGATGGATGGATGGATAGATAGATAGATAGATAGATAGATAGATAGATAGATAGATAGATAGATAGATAGATAGATAGATAGATAGATAGATAGGAAGGCAGACACAAGCAGATACTTGGAGCTCATTGGCCAGCCAGCATATCATTCTGACAAGTACAGGCCAATAGGCAGATGGCGCCTGATGAACAACAGCAAAGGTTGTCTCTGGGTTGTCACACATACATACATGCTCACACACATTAAATAAATAAGTAAACAAAGAAATACTTATCCAGGTAAACAGGATCAAGGAGAGTCAGTTTGAGAGAAGTTGAGGGAGGATTGGTTGAAAATATTAAGCTGCTCATGGAAGTGGGTCAGATTAAAACTTTTGAGGGTCAGTTTTATTAAAATGTCAGTTTCTAGTTGTATAAAATAGCAATATTTGGCTGCTTTGGTTTTACAAAATTAGAGGAAAACTAGCCCAGGTTCAGCACTTACAGAGCTCAGTTTCTGTATCCCAGTTGTACTTCATAGTACTGTATAGTTACATAGGTTTTTATTTTGGCTTTTGTTTGTTTGAAACAAGGTATCACTGTAGCTTAGCTGACCTGAAACTTCACTTTGTAGACTAGCCTCAACCTGATTCCCAAGTGCTAGGATTCAAGGCGTGTACCATCTCTTTCGGGTTTTAACAATTTTTGGAAGTTTTTGTATTTTTCTTTTCTTTAATATATTTTAACTGACAAAATTACATGTTTATTCCATTGAACATGTTTTGAACGCTGTCCGTCATGGAATGGTGGATGTACTTCCTTTGTGTCAGAATTTGCAGAGTGGCGCTCAGCATGGTGGATTACCTTTGGGAACCGCTTGAGCTGATGTTCCATGTGTAATCTCTACAGTGGCGTCGCAGCTCCTGAAGCCATTCCTGCTTCTTCACTTTCCCTGTGCTTGGTTCAACAGTTAAACAAGCTTAGTAAAAAGTACCAAGATACTTTGTTTTTCAAGACTGGGCAAGTCATGAGACACAGATCTTTAATCCCAGTGCTGGGGTGGCAGAGGCAGCATGTATCTGAGTTCAAGACCAGCCTGTACTATATAATGACACCTTGTCTCAAATAAATAAGAAAATAGTAGACAAGAGTCAGCTACTTTCATTACTTTTAAAATCTTCTTTCAAACCCCATACTTTCTGTTATCAAATAGTATAGCTACTGTTTGGAAATGCAGTATATGCAGCCATAAATTTTAGCAGAGGACAGTCAGTGTCCTGGACTAGAAATAGCATTCCTGCCCTGCTCAAGTCTTCTGCTAGTTTGTAGCGAAGTTCAGTGGAACAGTTACAATCTGTGGCTTTGTCAGTGACCCAGTCTCCAACAAATGTTAGTTTGGTCATGTAGTTCAAGGTCAAGACAGATGATAAGGCTTTTACTTTTTTGACAAAACTCTTTTCTAAATTGTTTTTCCTGTTCTTAGAGAAAGTTGTTGGTTTGCTTGGGTATAAGCTGATTTCATTGTATGTTGAAGTGCTACCAGTAAAACTTGTTTCTGTTACCCTGTTGTGAGATTTCTTTGCTTTGCCTTTTATAGCTTCTGTCCTCTTTTGCTCTTTGATTTTATTCCTTTGAAGTGACAAATCCAGAGTCAGTCTGGGTCTGTCTAAAGGTGGGGTTGCTAATTTAGAAAGCAGTTAGAACAAAATAATTTTTAAAGTAAGGATTCTGTTAGAAGCTGATACTATAGCCTGATATTTTCACTGCTGCCTTACTCCTGTTTTGAGAGCTGATGAGGCAGGGAAGAAAAAGGTTGCTTTTTTCCTAGACAGTGAGGCTGAGTCTTCAGTACCTTTGCACACCACAAGCAAGAATCATAGTAGTGCTGGACCTAGCAGTGCATGCCTTTAACCCTAGCTCTTGGCTGCAGAGGCAGGTAAATCTCAGTGAGGACTACATAGGGAAAAAACAGACCCTCCTTCCCCCCCCCAAAAAAAAAGCCTTAAACATTGATTTTATGGCATTTATTTTATTGGAGACACTACTTGGAAAACACTTTTCATAGACTAAATTTGCATATAATATTTTTTTACAAACTTAATTTTATCTCTAGTTAAATTGGAGAGGAAGTAAAATAAGACTAAGACATTTATGTTTAATTTCTTGACAGTTTATACCTTACAGTGCTGTAAATTTCAATTGTGTTTTAACTTTCTAATACCTCTCCAAACAGGCATTTAAAAATCATGTATAAATCCTAACTTTTTTCTCCAAGACCATTTATTTTTTTCAGTAATTAATCGTATAACACGTGAGGGAAGTTTAGGAATGGAAAATAGACTATGACATTTATACATTCACGTGAGAATGCTTCTCTCAGCAGCCTGCCGGGGAGATGGCTCAGTTAAGACTCGTAGGCAGAGATAGCCAGCACCGACGTATACCGGGCGCTTGAGCTTCCTGCTGCTGGTCTGTGAGAGAGTTGTCTCCAGGGAACAGGGTGAGGATAGAGCAGGACGCGGGGAGTCCTCCTGGTCTCCAGCCTCCTGTTTCTGCATCTTCACATGTTCATGTGAGCATGTACCATATACACGCAAACGTACACTTCAACATAGTCACCTGAAGACACAAGTCCAGTGGGAGGTCTTAGTTTATGTACAAGAAACTGCATTTAAAGTGCACAATCAAAATTGCAAGATTTTTATAATCTCTAAAATGTATCTTGATGTGTTAGGAAACTGTGGGAGTGACTAGAATTACTTTTATCAGGTGTTTCTGGTCAAAACTGGTTGGATCCAGGGAATACATTTATAGATTGAATCTGTTGCTTGGAGTTTTCTCTCTGAACTTTGTTGTTAAAATGTGAGAAGGTAAACATCTATACAAAGGGATTAATTTAAGGGAACTGCTTTGATTTCATTGTGATGCTATGTTTTTACTAAGTTGTAATTTAAAGACTTTGGTAAAATTAAGAAATTCAGGTTATTGTCTGTGACAAGTTTCAGGGATATTCAATACATCTTTTCCCCTTTTTCATCCAGCTTGCATTGGTGACATGGAGAGATTGTTTGTTCAGGCCATTGAATAAACAGGTATCTACTATGGTATATGTGTGTTGTTTCCTTAAAAAAAAAAACTTTCCAGTTTTATCTTGTCTTCTCAAGCCTTTTGACTATCTCAAGAGCGTTTGTTGGGCTGGGGTATGGCTTAGTCTGTGAAGTGCTGGCTGTCCCCGTTAGAGGAAAGCAGGGATAGTGAATCCCACTAGTGAGCCCTGCGCTGGAAAGGTAGGGGCAAGCAGACCCTAGTGCTTCCTGGCCAGGGTCAAGCTTGCCTCCTCCGTGAGCTCCCTGGCAGTGAGAGGCTGTCTTCAAAACACGGTAATTACTCTGGGCAAACAGGTCTTGAGATTGTCCTCGGTCTTTGTATACAGGTGCATACATGCATCTATCTACCCATCACCCGACAGTATTTGTTACCTTGTATTATTTAGTGACTTTAAATGTTTAAAGGATATATAAGATACATTGGGAGTTGTAATATGTCTGCCTTATACCTTTTGTGTGTTCTTAAAGGTAACAAATGCTGTTTTAAAACTGATTGAAAAGGAAAGAAATGGCGAAACCATCAATACAAGACTGATTAGTGGAGTTGTACAATCTTATGGTAAATAATCTGCCTTTATTCAATAGTTTTTGTATCATGTGACAATTATGATAGTGCTCTAATATTTTAAAGTATTTATTAAAATTATCAGGAATGTTAATTCATCTTTAAGGTACCTTTAAGGTGTAATTTTACAAATCATAAAAAATATTTAATTTTTGTACTTTAAGGAAATTTTGTGGGAAAAAATTGAATTATATATTTCCTTTGCTGTTTTCATGAGGAATTACTTATATATAATTGTTTTTTATACTAAATGATAACCAGAAAACTATTATCAGCTTGAAAAATTTGAGATTGAGACACTGATTAAGTGATGCATTGGTGAAGCTCAGGTGGGTTTGCATTTCTGTGAAAGTTCACAATGCAATATTTATATCACTTTTGGAAATTTAAACTTTCTCTAACTAAACTTGTAATTTTGAAGTAGCCCTGGCACAGGTAAGGATGATTTGCTGTTATACTTCTTGGAGTTTATTCTTTTTGTCTTTTCATTTATTGACACACGCATACTTCAGTACTAGCAAATAATAGTTACCTTACAACCCACCATTTCACATTGATCTTTTAAGTGTAACTTAAACTGACTGCTATACCAAAGTATTATCTGTAAAATATAACAAAAAATACGGTAATTGAAATATAGCTCATATTTATTTCTAGTGGAATTGGGGCTGAATGAAGATGATGCATTTGCAAAGGGCCCTACGTTAACAGTGTATAAAGAATCCTTTGAATCTCAATTTTTGGCTGACACAGAGAGATTTTATACCAGAGAAAGTACTGAATTCTTACAGCAGAACCCAGTTACTGAATATATGAAAAAGGTAAGCTTAAACATAGTGTGTAATGCAGATATAAGTTAAACAGTCGTCACTCTTCCAGGAAGTTCTTGGCATTGCGGTGTTCTCGCCTCTCAGGCTGGGCACACCATGTCCGCAGGTCTAGCTCCTAGAACTCTCCAAGTGACTTTTATAAATTGAGAATCATGAGTGAGTATTCCCCCTGCACATTCAAGGAGATGCCTTGATAGCTGCATGCATTCCATGTTTTTGAATTGTCTCCCCTTGAAGTGTGACCTTCAGGATTTTATGTCAGAAAATAAGCAGATATTCCTAGACTTGCTATTTTTTTTGTTTTTGCTGTTTTTCTCCTAAAATATTCCCTAGGAGTCATAGTTTAACCCTTCAAGATTATATTAGGAGGGAGGATCTAAATCTGACTTAGGAGAAGATCCGAGGTGGAGCCAAGTGTTCTAACTTGTTCTTTGCCACATGATGCTTCCACGAACTTCTAATGGGGTTTTTCTTTGCTCTCTTTCTTGGAAAGTCAGGTATTCTGGATATTGGGTCTGAGGAATGACTATGTCAGAAGTTGACAAGCTTTCTGCTATATAGTACTGGCCAGTAAATAATCTCTAGGCTTCTCATCCTATATAAGATCTCTTTTGCCATTGTTCAACTTTACTACTAAGAAACAAAAATAGTCACAGAAATGTAGAAGTAAGCAGGAAAGGGGTGCAGCAGGATTTTGCCAGCTTATTATAGTAGTTTGGTGACCCTCTCAACCTGTTTGTACTAAATTTTTAAAAGTCTAGGTCATACCAAGTCTAATACCTACTTTGCCCTCTCTTGGGCAGAAAATGGACTGCCAAGTCATTTCTGTGTTTAAAGAAAGAAAATATAGGCTCAGCCACTCTGCTTCTGACATATAGAGAAAGCCGTGCTAGCTTGTAKTGTTCATAGTGCATTTTCCTATGGTGCACTAATACGGTGAATATAAATTGGTCTTCTAAATTAGAAATGGAAAGTCAGTTACACATTTCTGATATCTCAAAATTCAACAGAAGTAGAACTAGTTGGTTGTATATGCAGGATAGTGGTAGTTCTTTGTAGTAGATCTGTGTATATGTGACTGAAACCTAACCAGCTCCTTAAGGGTATTTGAGACATAATCTGTTTTGAATCCTAGTATTGCTCATTATTTTGTAGTATGACTGTAGTTTCTATAAACAGGTCTCTTGCTGAACTGTTTTAAATCTTTTTTTTTGCACTTATTTATTTTGTGTATGCATATGTACATATATAATGTATGTCTTTGTGTATACATGTACAATGTCTTTGTGTACATGTACAATGTATATGTGCCATGTAAGCGTATGTATAGATTGGTTCTTTTATCATATAGGCCCCAGGGATTGAGTTTAGGTCATCAGGGTTAGCAGTAAATATCCTTAACACTACTGAGCCCTTTTTCCAACCCAGTAGAGTTTTTTTTCTTAAACTACATCTTTAAAGTGGAATCTTCCCCAGTATTGCACACCACTATGGTACCAGCCTGCCGTTGTGGTGATGTCTGCTGCCCATGGAGATAGGAATAGTAGCAGAACCTCGGCATAAGGAAAGCAACTTTCAGGATAGGGCTGCATGCACACTCTAAACACGGAAATCTGTTTTTTAAAGTTTGGCAATTTTGAAAGTAACAGTGTCTGGTGCAATCTAACCTCTCGCCCTCCAGGAAGCTCTCTAAAAGCATTAAAAGTTTGGTCCTGACCCACTTAGAAGTCTTACCACACATGACTTCTCATCTTGTTCAGGAAATCCATAATTTAGGCTCTAAAAACCAAACAATATAGAGATAATCTTATATCCTTGTATCTCAAACTGGGCCACCAATTTTCAAGGTTGAAGAATGACCTTAACCATTCCATTCTATTAGTTTATTGATGTAAAGATTAGTTTTCAGGAAATATCGTGCTTTCAACAACCAATTTGGGCTAGATACTACAGTCCCTAGAGGTCTCTGTTGAGTTTGCTGTCATCGGGACAGCAGGAGTATTTTAGTGTAAACAGTTGATAATAGTTGCTCCATACAAAAAATGCCTTTGATGGCTGAACAGCTATAAGCCATATTAAAACTTTAAAATCAATCTCATCTTATTGGAACTAATCTGACTTATAAAAGCAACAAACAAAAAATGAGCTCGAAAGAGTACTCAGCAGTTAAGAGAGTGTGTGTTGCCCTTGCAGAGGGCCTGGGTTTGATCTCCACATGTTGGATCACAGCCATCTGTAACCACAGTTCTGAGATCCAGATCCTCTTCTGTCTCTCCCTGTATTTCATGCACATACTGTACATGCAGTCAGAACATTCACATTTAAAAAAAGAACGAAAGAAAATTCCTTATTTCATTAAATTTTTTACCAACCTTTCAGTTCTGTTTTTTTTTCCTCTTTGTTTTTGTTGATAATTGTTTCTAATGGAGTTAACGAGGGTCATTTTCAAGAACTTAGTACTTAGTCCTGGCGTTCCACAGTCTGTACCCAAGACAGCAGTGGTAAAGACACCATTTGCTGTAACAAATTAGTTCCCAGTTAGGGACCTACTACTTCTTTTCTGCCACTTGGTCCTTACAGAAAGCTCTGTAAACTCGGTGTAGTCAGTGTCTCCATAGAGAATTCACATGGACATCAGAGACTGCCCTCTCTCCTGAGAAGTAAGTTTTGTCTTCCTGACAAGGATGGTATATGTTCTTCCAAGAACAGATTGACTTACAACAAGAAAAACGGTAGTTTAGGGTTTATCCGCTTCTGCTTACCAGACTGGGATGTTCCTGTGGGCTCTTGGGGGAATGGGGGCTTGATTTGCTTTGTTTTGTTTGAACATACACATTAATGATTTGGTATATTTTAGTGGATAATATTTCATTTATCAAGCAAGTGTACTATAAATTATTTTGTCATTTTGATTTTTGAGTTTCTTACTAGAAATTTACTAACTTCAAAACTTTTGTGTTTCTTTGCAACTTATCTGTTCCCCATTCCAGCTTTTTGGATATACTTACTGATTTGTTAGTGGTCATTCTGTGTTTAGGATATAGACCTTGTGATTAATACACGGTTTACTATGTTTAAGCTTACTTTGCATGTTTAGCTTTCTGCAGAGTGTGAGTGTATGCTGTGACTCTAGCTGTGTTCCTGTGATTGAATGATGAACCCATGATCATAGTCGATGGTCCAAGCTTTGCCTAGTCAGTTTTCTTGGTGTTGAATGTTTATTCAATTCTGATAGTAATTCTCCAGATTTATCCACAGTTACACTAAATCTGAAAACTCTATGTGGAGAGTAAAGTACAACTTTTGTCTTCTCTTATTCACATCATCTGAATATGTCAAGACTCAGAGCAGTTTCTTCCTTGTTCTGATAATGTAGACGGTCCTTAGTGACCCTGCTCCCCCCCCCCCAACATGTTTCTGGTGACAGATTCTAAAATATACTGTCTTTTACTTGGGTTTCTGCTTTGTTAAATTGTCTATTAGCCTCTTTTCCTTGGAAAGAAATTCAAGAAGTTGAGATTTTGTAGTGTCCAAGTGAGCTTTAGAACTGTATATTTAGTGATTGACAAGGGAAGGCTGCTGTGTTCCTCTGTCCTTCCTTTTTTCTTTTTTTTTTTTTTTCCTTATTGCTGATTATTATTTCTGAGTGGTCATATCAAGGATTATATTGGTACAACCCTTGACTTCAAACAGCTTTCAGACCAAAGTAGAGCTTCTTAATCTAGTGACCACATGCTAAAGAAGACCTGTAGGTTTTTCCCACAGGGGTGGGGAATATTGCCTCAAGATGTGAAATACCATTTACCCAAAGAAAAATAATACGAAGACATTTGAACTATTAATTATGATAATGTTCTTAAGGCACTTAAAGGATTAGAGCCTGTATTACAGAGAGTAGAAGAGACCAGTGGCTTTATAATATGGTTGGCAGTCACCCTACAGTCTAAAGTCCTAGTTCCCTTTTCTTAATCATACTTTACTGGCATATTTGTGAATTTAATTTGTTGTTCACATACTAGTTCTTTAAAAGTGAAGCAAACTATTCATTGGTTTGCTTTGACTGAATTTTCTGCAGGCTGAAGCTCGCTTGCTTGAGGAGCAGCGGAGAGTTCAGGTTTACCTCCATGAGAGCACACAAGATGAACTAGCACGGAAGTGCGAGCAGGTCCTCATCGAAAAACACCTGGAAATCTTTCACACAGAGTTTCAGAATTTGTTGGATGCTGACAAGAATGAAGGTGAGTACAGTTTGTTCCATACACTTCTGTTGGTATTACCAATGGTGGCAGATTTCTTATATTGTGTTTGAGTATTCTTCCTTCTATCCTTTGAAAAGATGAAAAGATGTTTTTGTTTTGTTTTTAGTTCCCTTATTTGCTCCTCTGTGCTAGTAGGAACTATTAGTGATTAGTTTATATTATAAACAACTAATATTTAGGGATTTAGGATTTTCCATCTTTAACTACCATAAATTGAATACATATGAAATGAATAATTTGAGGAATCCTTTCGTGACTTATATTTGAAAGAGGTATCTATATTGTTTATTTTTTTAAAGCAAATGTTTTAGTACCTTTTGGGGGCATACATAGCTCATGAAGATTTTAGAAAGCATTCAGTGCTTTTTCTCAATGATACACTAGCAGATTGTGGTAAAGGAGAAATAAAATTTTAAAAGCCTGACCCCGTTGTTGCTTTTAACAAAGTACACCGGATTTAGAAGATGGTTTCCTATTTCACTGTGTTTTACTTGATATAAGTACTTAATGAACAGAATAGGTATGCACAGCTGGTTTCCATGCATAAAATTGGCTCCTTTTTTCTTTCAGATTTGGGCCGCATGTATAATCTTGTATCTAGAATTCAGGATGGCCTAGGAGAATTGAAAAAACTACTAGAGACACATATTCATAATCAGGGTCTTGCAGCAATCGAGAAGTGTGGAGAAGCCGCTCTAAATGTAAGTAGGACCTGACCAGAGAGCAAGTGAGCCCGTTCTTTCCACACGCAGCTGCAGGTGTGTGGGGTACGTCTTTGTTAAAATTTTACTGATGCAGAGAACCTGTTTTGACTTTTGAAAGTAGAACATTCACGAAAATCCTTAAATTATTCCAGCATTTCCCCCTCTCGCCCCCTTTAAGATGGGGTTTCATTATGTAGCCCGTGCTTGAAGTTACAGGCTCCATCTGCCTCCTTGCTTCTACCTCCTCAGAGGCTCACGCCACCACACCAGCCCTCTCCAGCACCCTTTTAAGAACTGATGATCTCCTTTTTGATTTTTGTCTTATTTTAGTGTTTCTGTCTGAATGCATGTATGCCTAACGAGGTCAGAGTAGGACCTCAGAGCTCCTGGAACTGTAGTTATGAATGGTTGTGAGTCATTGTGTAGGTCCTGGGGACTGAACCCTGATACTCTGGAAGAGAGTACAGTCATCTTAACTGCTGAGTGATCTCTCTTAGCCTTTCTCTTTTCTTTTAATTTGCTTGTTCATTCATATTTTTTTCACTGTGTTAAAAAATGGGTTTGTGTTTATGGATGCGGTGCCCACAGAAGCCAGAAGAGGGTGTCATACCCTCTTCTCTTTTAGAGATAGTGTGTTGTTGAGTCACCCAATTTGGATTCTGAAAACTAAACTCTGGTCTTACACATACACAATACACATTCTTAACTGCTGAGCCACCGCTTATCCTAAATTTGTGAATGATAGGTCTGTAACCTTGGGAGAACAAGAATAGTTTAACTTTTTCTTATTGTGGAACAAAACTACACACAAGGACAGAAAAACGTACAGTGATCTTTTAAATCTAGCATGACCAAACTGTCATTTTATATCCAGGATGCTCATTTTTTTTTTCCAACAAAAGAAAGAGTTTAATCCTTCTGTAAGGGAACTCATTATGGAAGCAATTCATTCCCAAATCAGTTTTTATGCCACATCAAACTAAATTCTGATTTAAACTGTGTTGTACAATGACATGTACTAAAGTGACTCCCCTGGTTCAAGTCTGGTTAGAACCGTATCACTGACCTTGTTTCTCACTGTCCATCCTTTGTCAGATGGGCCATGAATTCAAGGTCACCCTGGGATACCTAGTGAGTTCTAGGTTAGAGAGTAAGACCTCATCCTAAAAAACAAACTACAAGCCCAGATCTTAGGCCAAACAGAAATGTTTGGAGCAAACGGGACCAGAGATTACGATGCTGTCTTACATCACTGGGTCTGTCTCTGCTTTTCACACTTTAAGCTACGTGCAATCTTATTTCTGCTAATTGACAGAGAAGAAAAGGTGATATAAATTTGTGCTATGTAGCACGTAGGACTTAATGTTTATTTCCTTTTTCTCCCCCCAGTTAATATCAAAGTTAGTTTTATAGCCAGGTATGGTAGCACTCGCCTTTATTTCCAGCACCCAGGAGGCCAAGACAGGTGGATCTCTGTGAGTTTGAGGCCAGCCTGGTCTACATAGTCACAAGATAGCCAGGGCTGTGTAGACCCTGTCTTTACCAGTGAATGATTGAATGAATGAATGAATGAGTGAATGATTTTTATATTCCTAAACACACATGGGGTGGCTTGGTGGCTGATAGAGAAAGGAATTTCAGGATTAAACATTCAGTGGATATGCTGCAAACAGTCAGCTGCCTCTTTCTCTGCAGTTGATGGTTTGTGATCAGGGTTTGTATTTCTGAAACTTTGGCTTTATGTTGAGGTAGATAATTCATATGGAGGCAGAGTTATTCAAAAGGCCAGGTACTTATGGATAACAGTCACACTTTTGTCCCCAGATGATTATATGATGTGTTTGCTTCTTCCTGGAAGCAAACTTTTAATTTCAGTGTTCAGGAAGAACCCATATATCCTGTAGTAGCTGTGTTGATAATGGTTAACTGCTTCATGACAAGAGTTTAACAAAATTAACAGTTATAAAAGCTTAACAATTGGCTCTCTTTAGCCCCTGACCCAATGAAAAATGCAGATTCAAACTGCTCTTCAAGGTGGCTCCAGGCTTAGGTTGAAAGCATTGTTTAGATCTGTTAGTGGCCCAGTTTACATACATGAAGAGATATTTCTTTCAAAGCCTAAAGAATCCCAGTTTATCTCTTGACAGTATTCTTGAAAAGTACTGGGTCAGAATTTAGGATCACAGCTGATCCTCAGAAGTGGTGTCTGTGTCTTACTCTACAGCCTGGGGTTGCCTCCTCTTATCTCGGCTTCCCAGGTCTTCCTACTATGGGCATATACCTCACTGCCTGAGTCAGGCCTTCTCAAGACCAGTGTTGGTCTTCTTGTATGTGTGCATTGCAGCTGGGGGTTTGTACATATGCGTGTAGCCTTGCATGTAGAGGCCATAATTCAATGTTGAATGTTGACTTCAGTTACTTTCCACCTAGGCAGAGAGATCCCAGATAACCCTTAAGTGACTGAATAAGCACAGTCTAAGGAAGTAAGACAGGATTTAAGGAGAGACTGGAAAGAAAGAGATAGCTGAACAGATTTTGGGAGAACTTGGATTCATATTATGTCAACTCCACTCAAGGGATACAAGGAAAGTTGCTAAGGGTATTATTATTAATAACCATTCACTTGACAAGACTAGATTTTTATTCAACACATTGCTACAGTATAGAAAGTGAAACTAAATGAGAGGCTGTAAGAATAGCCATAGGCTTTGTTGAAACAAGATGAAAGGACAGTGATGGGGGAGGGGAGTTGATCATTTTTCCCTTAGGAAATATGGAATCCCAGGACTTCTGAAGGCCAGGCTGTGCAAGCTTGGTGGGACTTTTGTCTAGATTGTTAAAAGTGTCATGGATGATCTAACAACTTTTAGAATCATGGGCATTGACTGAGTGAGATCCCTTGGGAACAACTGAGAGGAGCTCTGTTTCTTATATGCATAAAAACAAAAATCTTTCATGTGTTGTTAGGGATATAGACCAGATTTATCACTGTTATGTTCATTTTGTTTTAAACCTCAACCTTTTTTTCTCAAAGCCAGGCATGGTGGCTCATATTTATAACTCTACCACTCCGGAGGCAGAGGCAGGAGGATCAGACCTGAGGCCACCCTTGACTATATAGTACATAGGAAACTAGCCTGGGCTTTCATACCCTGCCTCAAAACAAACAGAACCATGCTTTGATCTGGAGAACTCATAGTGGAAAAAAAAAGAACTAACCCCACACAATTTTCTGAGCCCCATACTAGTGTTGTGGTACTCCGCCATACTAAAGTATGTCATACATACACACTGTAATAACCACACTTCTAAATTCACTTTTCTGGGGCTTGCTATCTGGTACATTGTTCCTGCCAGTCCTACCCTCTCAACCATACCCTGCTGGGTCTTCTCTGTTATGAGGAATCTAATATTATGAGGAAATTTGATTCCAATCCTGAATCTAAGGGAAATTTTAAAAAGATTAAAAAGCCAGAGAAACGGTTACAATTCTTCTAGCACATAATAGTAAATATAGAGTCAATACTGATGTCCAAGCCTCAATCTGTAACTCACTATAAAGAGCAAGAGAACAGGTGCATGGAGGTGAAGCTAAGTTCAGTACTTCCTCTCAATAAACGGGAGTTTATCGCCTCTCTACCGCTAAGCTTGAGTCATTGTAAAATAAAATAAGTACCGAATGTTTACACACACACACACACACACACACACACACACACACACACACACACACACTATCTTGTATGAATCTTGTGAGTCTTTAAATTTGACAGGTAGTTGGCTGCAAGAATGTTACCCTCCTTATGGGAGCTGGGTGGTCCAGTAGTGGTTCCTGCATTTTCCTGTAGTTGTTTGCTCACTGTAGGCTAGAGCCCTTTGTAAAACCAATGACTGTGGAAATCGTAAGGGAAGAGAATATGAATGTTGCCGTAATTTGATGTGAGATCAGAAATCAGTTTAAAACCTGATTTCTGCCAAATTTATATGGGCTTTAACGACAAACCAAAATTAAGTCAAGCAAAGGGAAAAAGAATGCATTGCTTAAAAAAGAAGAGCCCACGTGAAGCAAGGTGTGTGCTTGGCTTGTGGTACTCGTGGGTGCTTGCTTTACAGTGGTGCCATCTCTGCAACATACAGGAGTAGTTGTCAGGAGACGGGTCAGATTATCTGATTGTGTCAGGTAAAGACCATCTTTCCATCTCAGTGAAACTGTATCATCATACTATAATTTTTTCATAATAATTTTGTATCTATTTATTATAGTTTTAAACAAGACATACCTGCAGTGTATAGAAAATGATTGTATCATAAGGTTCTGATTTTACCCATTATTAAATAAAAACAAATTTTACCAAAAATACAAAATAATTAGTATTCAGGGGTTTCTGTTTTCTCATTCTTGAGTTGTGCAAGACAGTGTGAGGAACTGGAGTCTGGACACAGTGGTGGCAGGAGGGAAGCAGCAAGGTCACAAGTTTATGTTCAGCTTGGGCTTTATATAGAAAGTCTGTTTCAAAAATATCAACAGTGAAATTGTATATCAGGAATTTAGAGGCATTGCCAGAATATTTCCTTTCTGAGTACCTGAAGCTCCTGGTTTATGACAAGCTGGTCAAGAGTCTTCCTGCCTCTCTGTGACCATCAGCTGGGTCTTTTCCATTCTGAAAGCTGAAGAGAACATACCAGACTCTGGAGTCTTCTACCTGAGTCCTTATCTGGCTCAGCCGCCACTTACTTTAGTAAGAAGTATAACTAAGTTTAATCGTGTAAAATGGACATTAAAAAATGATACCTGTGGCAATACCATGCAGTTTTTAACACTATTCTCTGTAGTATTGCTTGAGGTCCCAGATACTGTTTCCCCCAGAAGTTCTTTTACTGTTGAGAACAGTTTTAGCTATTCTGGGTTTTTTGTTATTCCAGATGAATTTGAGAATTACTCTTTCTAACTCTATGAAGAACTGACTTGGGATTTTGATGGGGATTGCGTTGAATCTGTATATTGCTTTTGGCAAGATGGCCATTTTAACTATATTAATCCTGCCAATCCACGAGCATGGAAGAATTTTA
>BDUI01000587.1:94226-142805 GCA_002335545.1 Apodemus speciosus | reverse complement strand
TGGAGGAATGGATACAGAAAATGTATATTTACACAATAGAATACTATTCAGCAATTAAAAACAATGAATTCATGAAATTCTTAGGCAAATGGTTGGAACTGGAAAATATCATCCTAAGTGAGGTAACTCATTCACAAAAGAATACACATGAAATGCAGTCACTGATAAGTGGATATTAATTAGCCCAGAAGCTCTGAATACCCAAGACACAACCCACATATCAAATCATTCCCAAGAAGAAGGAAGGAGAGGGCCCTGGTGCAGCATTGTAGGGGATTATCAGGACAGAGAAGTGAGAGGGGTTGATTGGGGAACTGGTGGAGGGAAGAGGACTGGTGGGACTTAGGGGGAGGAGGGAACTGGGAAAGGGAAAATCATTTGGAATGTAAACAAAGAATATAGAAAATGATAAAAGAAAAAAGAAAAAATGTGGCAACAAAATGGACTTTTATTCAGGCAAAAAGAACAAAATTTCATATGTAAAAAAAAAAAAAAAATGATACCTGCCCACATTATGGGTCCTTGGCTGGCAAATGGTGATTTGCTACTTGACCGTTGATATTGATCCCTCTCCCATCCATCTACTGTATCTTCTGCCAGTACTGTCCCCCTTAGCATCGTTCACTCCTTTCTTTTGTCTGAAGAGTCCCTGTTACCCACACCCGAGTCCACAATGCCTGTCCCTGACCTTGGCCACACAGTTGCCATTGTGCATTCCATCTGTGTTCAGACGAGTCATTTGAAAAAAACAAATTTTATGATCTTTTCAAGGTTTTTTTTAGGGTATTTAACTTTTAGTTTGAAGAATTGTTTTGTTTTACACAGAAACACAATGTCCTGTGTGTTTTAGTGGTGTAACCAAAAGTATTTCTGATCATATTAACTTCTTGGGAGATGTAGTTAAAACTTGTAAAATGTTTTACAGCAGCGTAAAATGTGTGTGTGTGTGTGTGTGTTTTTATTTTGTTTTGTTTTGTTTTTTTAAGAAATAACCCTGGGGCCATAACTCAAGGGTAGAGTACTTCTTTTTTTTTTTGTAAGATTTATTTTATGTATATGAGTACACTATAGCTGTCTTCAAACACACCAGAAGAGAGTGTCTATTACAGATGGTTGTGAGCCACCATGTGGGTGCTGGGAATCGAACTTGGGACCTCCAGAAGAGCAGTCAGTGTTCTTAACCACTGAGCCATGTCTCCAGCCCCAAAATGTGTGTTTTTAATTCTTGTTTGTTTTTGGCTTTCTCTCTACTTAAGGACCCCAAGATGTATGTGCAGACAGTGTTGGATGTTCATAAAAAATACAATGCCCTGGTGATGTCAGCATTCAACAACGATGCTGGCTTCGTGGCTGCACTTGATAAGGTGAGTGTGTCACTGTGCTGCCTGTCGAGTATGGATGTACAGGACACCTTTTCTCTAACTGTCTTTTATACACACAGGCTTGTGGTCGCTTTATAAACAACAATGCAGTTACCAAAATGGCCCAGTCATCCAGTAAATCCCCTGAGCTGCTTGCTCGGTACTGTGACTCCTTGTTGAAGAAAAGGTACTGACTTGGTATTATATTTTTCCTAGTACCCCTATTTAAACTTCACTTTAATACAAGGGATCAGTATTTGCATTACATTTACTTGTCATCATCAGCAAACTGGAAAATAATTGTACAAAATATAGACCGTGCAGCATCCTCAGACTGTGCTCGTAGCTCAGTAGCAAAACTGAAACAGCTCATTATTGGGAGAATTGTGTTATCTGTTTTTTATATGGTAGGGAAACATTGGGTAAGATCACTTGTCATCTCAGATTGTAGGGAGCCATCGTAAAAATGAAGGTCATTTACTGATATTTAAATGGTTATCTTAAAGGAAATCTTTATAATTATAATTAACTTCATTTTTCATCTTAGATATTCTAGTGACTATTTTGTAATCTCTTTCATAATTGGGGTACAATGTGAGACTACTACATTGCCTTAGGAAAGGAAAGTGACCTCCCCTAGCTCACCAGCTGATGTGAGAACTCATTATTTAATACTTGAAGCCACTTGTGGCCCTGTTAGTTTGGCAGAGTGGTATGTGTGCACATCTGCTTGCTTGTTTGTAAACACCTTGCCCTTTTAAATTTCAGTTCTAAGAACCCAGAAGAGGCAGAACTAGAAGACACCCTCAACCAAGTGGTAAGCTGTTTCACGGCCATACCCATTGCCTTTTGTAAAGCTGTTTTTATATTGGGCCTGAACTGTGCAAAGTCGAAGTACTTTGATTTTGAATTATTGTTTTACTCCTAAATTCTACTTTTAGTGTTGGTACTTTGCTTCTGTTTTGTTTTAATTTTTCAATGATTAATTTATTTCATATGAGTGTTTTGGCTGCGTGTGTGTGTGTGTGTGTGTGTGTGTGTGTGTGTGTGTGTGTGTGTACATACACACTACAAGCATGCTTGTGCCTAAGGAAGTCAGAAGGGTGTTGAATGTCTTGGAACTGGAGTAACAGATGGTTGTGAGCCACCATGTGCTAGGAACGGAACTCATGTCCTCTGCAAGAAGAGCAAGTACCCCTACTCCACTGAACCTTTTCTCCAGTCTTAGTACTTTGCTTCTTGCTACCAAATCTAGTTCAATTAAGTAGGATTTAAAGAATGGGTGGCAGTATTTATTGTGAACATTTCAAGGTGGGTTTGTGCCAGGTTGGAACATAGGCCCACCCAAAACCAAGCAATTCTTGGCTCCTGGTGGTAGCTAGAGACAATCAGTCGGCTTGTGAGTTAGCTTCACTAAGGTGCTCTTTCCCTGCTCTGCCAGATGGTGGTCTTCAAGTACATTGAAGACAAAGATGTATTTCAGAAGTTCTATGCAAAGATGCTTGCCAAGAGACTGGTACATCAGAACAGTGCGAGTGATGATGCTGAAGCAAGCATGATCTCCAAGTTAAAGGTATTATTCTTTTCCGGAGATTCCCAACTTCCTCAGGCTTTATTGACATGGTCCGTATAGTGTGAGCCCTGCTTCCCAGCTAGGCCTCCAGTGCTTTCCTTCCTTTGCCGCCCTATTCTGGGTCCTCCTGTTCCCTCCAGCCCTTCCATGGCTGGGCTCTGCTCACCTTTTCCACATCCTCACCTGCTTCCCACACACTCGGCCTCCTTGACTCTGTGTGAGTGCTTAGTGGTTTGCTTAGCTCAAATCGCCAAAACAAGATACCATGGGCCAGGAAACTTAGGCACAGAAATGAACTCTCAGTTCTGAGGACTCAGAAGTCTAAAATCTAGATCTTGTTTCTGAAGCAGGATTTCCAGGTTCTCCATTACTCACAGGGGAACATCTTCTTAAAGAGGCACCCAACACTCATGAACTCACAAGGACCCATCTTCAAACACCTCCACATCACAGGTTTAAACTTCAGCAGGCACATTCTAGAAAAGACAGTTCAGTGGTGGGATAAGGGAAAAGCTGATTATTTGGACTATGTAAGGGTGTGGTTTGAGGGTCATTGACAGCCCAGGCTAGCCTCTGCTTGCTGAGTACGGAGCTATCTGACGTGCATCACTCCACCTGTTTCTGAATTATTTCCTAGTCGTAATCTATTGCAGTGCTAGAATACCAGCTTTAAATGCTGCAATATGTATAGTGCATATTGAAGACCTGACTGTCCAACTTTTAATGGTCTTTTTATAACATACTATTTCAATCTGTATATATTTATGCCATAATATATGACTACATCTTAGTAGTAGTAGTAGTAGTAGTAGCTTCATAGAGCTAAAGGCAAAGATATATTTTATTGTGGTTTCTCTAAAAATCCCTTATATGCATTACATTCATTCGTGTTTCTATGCAAATTAATGAGACAGTTGCCTGGGTTTATTTCAGCAAGCTTGTGGTTTTGAGTACACTTCCAAACTTCAGCGAATGTTTCAAGATATTGGTGTAAGCAAAGATCTGAATGAACAGTTCAAGAAGCACCTGACGAATTCAGAACCGCTGGACTGTGAGTACTGCCTGCTCATAGGAGGGCTGTTTGGGCTCTTGGTGGCAGATGAAAGAAGGGGCAGAATATGGAGTGAGGGTGGTAACTGGGGTCAGAGTTTCAAAGATGAAGAAGCAGGTGTTTCCTTCCAAGTGCTCTCCTCCTCCAAACTCCCAGAGCAGGTGTGATGGCAGCTTTTGCTGGGACCGGTCATGCTCCTGACCTCGGTCTTGTGCTGATTCGTGGGCTTGTTTCGTCTTTGTCTTTTGAACCTTAGCTTGGATACTTTTCTGATTATTTTCTACTCTCTCTTACTTGTTTTTGATGAAAGTTGGAGAATTTTATTCTTCTCAAATCAAAACTGTTGTCACCATTAAGCTAGTGGACATCTGTGTTATCTGTGAAGATGAAAGTGTCCTGGCCCCTAGGTTCCACGAGTCTCTCCTGTCTGACTTGACAGTAGTACACGGTCCACAAGTGGCAGCGGAGGCAGCGGTTTGCTGTTGAGCTTTCCATTTTCCTGTGTTTGGGTCTGTTAAATCATTCCTGGTCACCATACACTGCTTATGCATGCTGAACTTCATATCCAGAAGGGGGAAAAATGAAATTGATCAAGGTAGATCAGCTTAGGAACTCTGTATTGACAGTAAAGTGTAAAACCATTGTCCAGGAGGAAAACAGTTGCTGGCTCTTCAACTTTGGTTTGAGGTTTTGTTACAGGACATCTCACTATGTATGTGTGGACTACTAGACTTGTAATGAATTTTTAAATTTTTTGTCTATTTCTTGTGTGTGTGTGTGTGTGTGTGTGTGTGTGTGTGTGTGTGTAACAATAGAATTTTAAAAATTGTAGAGTAATTAAATGTGTTTCCTCCCCCAGTGGACTTCAGTATTCAGGTCCTGAGCTCTGGATCGTGGCCCTTTCAGCAGTCTTGCACATTTGCTTTGCCTTCAGAGGTAAGAGTGGGTTTGTTCCCTGGTCTCTTTCAGTTGGTGAGAGGGAGAAGGGCTGCCTGACATTGGTGTGCTGACCACAGGCTGCGTAAGCGTCAGCGCAGTGTTTGTGGGAAATGGGCCTGTGTTGAGTAGCAAAAGGCTGGTCGACTCTGTTGTAGTGGACAGTGTTGATTTACTCCTAACAAACTGGTGGCATGGTGAACTCTTGATGCACCTCCCGGGCATGAAGGAAACCCGCTTCGGTTCTGCACTCTGCAGTCTTACAGTCTCACCAGACAGTCCCCAGCATTTGTAGTCCACTTCTGTAAGCACTGATTTTGTTCTCAGAACTTGGGGCAGGACTTTATTTAGAAATGCTGACTGTAGAATGTAGAGGCATGGAGGCCGCATAATGCTGTTCTTTCATCTAGTTGGAGCGCAGTTATCAGCGATTTACAGCTTTCTACGCCAGCCGTCACAGTGGCAGAAAATTGACATGGTTGTATCAACTGTCCAAGGGGGAACTAGTCACTAACTGCTTCAAAAACAGATATACTTTGCAGGTAAAATCATCTTTTTATTTGGGGTAAAATACTTAAGTACTAACTGATGATAAGACAAATTATAGAAATCCAGTTAGCTAGCTCATGCAGTGGGAGGCATTCATCTTCTGACAGTGCAGTGTAGGGGTAAAGCATGCTTGTCAGAGATGGGCAGGTGAGCTGAACTCATGTTCTCTGGCTACAGGGGAGTCACTTCCTTACTTACACTGAGCCTCGGTTTTCTCAACTGAGTTAGGAGTGTTTGCTTATACCACAGAAGTGGTCTTTGGTAGGTTTGTAGAGTGCCTTAGCCTGACATGCTTGGATGACAAATTTTAAAGTTGATATTTCATTCTCTTGCTCCAGTCACAGCTCTCTGCAACCTCACAGTGATAAGACAGACTCCCTAGTGCATCCAGCAGTGTGGAGTGCCCAATAATGACAGCTGTGGGCTGACTGCATTTGTACGCAAGCTGGGGTCCGGTTAACTGACAGTGCACTGGCGCTTGTGTGTTGCAGAGCCAAATTCTCTTTCAGAGTCTAGGTTCTTTCTCCTCTCACTTCTGTCCTCAGTGTTTCACAAGTAAAACTTAACTTCATTCCTTGAAAAGGTCTCAGTAGTGAGCTGGTAATGGTAATTTCTTTTAGCATTGAACTTTAGAGTAGATGACTCAAACTACTCATTAATTTAACCTTTGTTCTCTACATTGATGTTAACTAAGTAACCATTATACCTGGTGTAGAGGTCTCTGGCAACTTGAACACACACATAATATATACATGGTATGTACCCCCCAAACTACTGTGCATAAAAATTAAACTCCTAATTAAAGTCTCTACAGCTGTTGTGTGTTTACACAAGTGTGGATATGCTCATGTGTTTATGCTTATGTAGAGGACACATTGCAGGAGAAAACTGAAAGTTCTTTGAGTGTTTGAAAGGTGTCTTTAAGGAAAACGTGCATTCCCCTGACCTTGTGACATTTTGTATTCCTTCTCCTTTTTCTGCATCAGAAGAATGCTTTTTGTGAAAGCAGGTTGTGCCTATGAAGACCTTTCCCGTGTTTTCACATTTCCTCCTTTCTTTTCTCTGGGCTGTGAAGGCGTCCACATTCCAGATGGCAATCCTGCTTCAGTACAACACAGAAGATGCCTATACTGTGCAGCAGTTGACTGACAGCACTCAGATTAAAATGGTATCTCTACTGTTTCTACTTGCTTTGTACTTTCAAGCTGCCTCCTCTTATTCATTGGGATGTTGTGGAAAGGTGGAGAGGACATGGAGTTTCTTTGGCTTAATAGATGTTAGCAGCATGGAGAAAAAATGAAAAGCAGTAAAACTCTGAGGCACCAGAAGACCAGACCAGATCCACAGAGAGCAGTTCACTGACACCGTGCATGGCATCAGGACCACTGACTCCTCGTGGTTGAATTAGAGAAGTTTATATAATGGGCAAGGTTCATTTGTCACAAGTTAACCTGACTGGTCTCAAACTAGTGTGAGGACCATCCAGCACATCCCTGGTGCTGGCGGCACTAAGATCTGGGTCTGAAGCTGCATGTCCCACTCTCGTGATTTTATGACTTTATAGTTTTTAAGCAAATTGTTTTGGAGAAAACAGATGGGTACTCAAGCGACCTGGTGGCTAGCACTTGTGATGGTGGTGGCCAGTCCCAGCTGTAACTTTATAAACTTAATGCTAGTTTCGTAAGGATGTTAAAAATGCTGTTTTGTCAGCCTTCTAAGGACATTGAGATGCTCTTTTTTTAAAAGGGTTTCTCTGTGTAGCCCTGGCTATCCTGGAACTTTCTTAGTAAACCACGCTGTGCTGGCCATGAACTCACAGAGGTCTGCCTGACTCTACTGCCCATGTGCTAAGCTTAATGGTGTGTGCTACCACCATTGTCCCTTGAAATGCTGTTTTAAATCCAGTCGGTCAGTCACAGTCTGTTTGTGTCTGTCTGTCTGTCTGTCTGTCTGTCTGTCTGTCTGTCTCTGTCTCTCTGTGTGTGTGTGTGTGTGTAGATATGTGTAGATACATGTATTTGTATCACATGTGTTGGAGACTAGAAGTAGATGTCCTGTGTTGCACATTCCAGTCTCTCTTCGAGGCAGCATCCGTCAGTGACTGTATTTACTGTGCTAGGCTGCATAGCCACTATCACTTGGGGATTCGTTCACTTATTTCCCATCGCACTCAGACAAGGCTAAGCTTTCACATGAGTGCTGGGGAGCAGAGACATGATTTTACAATTTTTTTTCTCATTCACTTTATTTTTTGTTTGGTTGGGGTTTTCTGTTGTTGTTGTTGTTGTTGTTGTTGTTGTTGTTGTTGTTGTTGTTGAATGACCTCAAATTCACAAAGTAGGTAGAGAATGGCCTTGACCTTCTGTCCTTCTGTCTCATCTGTGTATCTGTAGTAGATTACTGGAGTGCCCAGGCCTGTGTTTATACAATGCAGGAGATTGGATCCAGGGCCTTGGCATGCTGGGCAAGCCTTCCACCACATAAGCTGTTGTCCCAGCCCCCATGTTACTTTCTAGTTGACATGTGTATACTGATGGGTACACTGTTGTAATGCATTTTTTATTTTGATGGAACCTTTTATTTTTTTGCTGGCTGGTTGGAAGGGCTGACAAGTCTGCCTCTAGTCTCTCCTTGGCCTTCTCCTCAGTGCCACACCAGTCTTTCTACTGTTTTGTAGTATTAGAATTACCCTATGGGTGTTTAGCTGCCCTCCTTCAGGCCCGAGTTCATAGCTGCCACTTCTCTGACAGACCTACCCACATAGTCTCAGACCAGCATGGGAGCCTTGGTTAAGAGTGCAGGTGACAGGTTAAGTGCCCAGGAGGCTTGATGGTGCTGGGAACACCAGAGCAGCTAATGCCTACAGAGAAGAGTCACATGATGTACCGAGTTCACTAAAGCCAAGTTGGCAGCAAGTCGGCTGCCTCTGAGTCTCAGCGAGTTCATGAATGCAGTGTGACTTTAGTTCTGCTGAGGCGCCTTACTGCTCCTTCTACATGATCAGGGATGTAGTTTAGTGGTAGAACACTTGCTGCCACACACAGCCGTGGGTTTCATCCCCAGAATTGAAGAAGTGAATCATTTTCTGTAGGTTTCATTGAAGAAGCAGGCCATATATGTGTCCAGTGTTTGTGGGAAACTGATTATAGCCTTTGAGTAGTGGGTGCTTCAGGCCATAAAGAATAAGCCATGTCACTTTCTCTGGGTAGTTCTGCTTTAAGGTGATGAGCATTCCTGTGAGGCAATGAGCTGGGTCTCTGGGACAGGCACTGTAAACAAGTATTCTTCCTCCTTGCTTACCTTCTTTCTCTGATTGCAGGACATTTTGGCACAAGTCCTACAGATTTTACTGAAGTCGAAATTGCTGGTATGTTTGTATACTTTGTGTTGAGCTAGAAGAAATCCTTTCCCTGGGATGTACCTAGTAACAGTTATTTTCTTCTAGGTCTTAGAAGATGAAAATGCCAATGTTGATGAGGTGGAATTGAAGCCAGACACCTTAATAAAGTTGTATCTTGGTTATAAAAAGTAAGAAAAATCTAATATATAGCTGCTGGTTTTATTCCCTGGCACTGGGCACACTTCAGGATCGGCACAAGCCAGGGGAACTGGACTGCACGCGGTGACTGCAGTCCTTAGTGCTGCTTTGTCTAATGCTGAGTTTGATTTTCTCCTTATTTTGAAAATAAGTCTTGATTGGCTCATATGGCATGTTTAGACCTTTATATCAAATTATTTTGGTGTTATTACATTTCACAAAATTGAGGGGTCAAATGTCACTTTAGTCACCCCTCTGTGGTAAAATTAGATAGCATTGGGGGAGGGGCAGTTCCCAGGTGGTTCGTAGAAAGGATGAGAAATGATATAGAAAAGATGGGTATGAACCACCTTTCCAGTCCAGGAAGGCAAAGCATGCAGTGTTGAAAGACAGGAAGAAGACTTTCCAATGACTGGTTCCCTCTCTTGTCTTGACAGTAAGAAATTGAGGGTTAATATCAATGTTCCAATGAAAACTGAACAGAAGCAGGAACAAGAAACCACACACAAAAATATAGAGGAAGACCGCAAACTCCTGATTCAGGTGACTGAACCATGTCTCTAGTGTACACTTCGGGAGCTGTGTTGGCCTCCTGTGTGCTCTAACTGGGAAGGGCTGCCAGCATGGCGGTTCAGTGATGGCTAAAGAGGCCAGTGCCGGCACACTGACGTCTGAGGGATGGAGAACTTTATGTACCAAGAAAAGTGATCTAAGCTTACCTAAGATTAGGAAATATATGTATGGCAGATTAGAGACACAGGACAGTGGGGGCAAGGGTGGGTACCTTCTATGGCTTTAGAGATCCATTTTTTCTTTATTATATAGTGCTTTATAGTTAGCCAAAATATTTAAGATTTAAATTTAGTTTCTATGCATGTTTTGTCTATATGTAGGCACATATAGGGCACATGTGTGTGACTGGTGTCCCCAGAGTCCAGGAAAGGATGCTGCATCTCCTGGAACTAGAGTCAAGAGTGTTATGAGCTACTCCTATAGGTGCTGGGAATGGAAACCAGGTCCCATGGAAGAGCCCAGTACTCTTAAACCACGGAGGCATCAATCTGTAGCCCCTTGGCTAAATAAAACATTTTAATGTTTCTTCTGTTAGGGTTGAAACATGAAGAGAGCTGATTGCTTGCGCCCTCTCTGGAAGTAGAGCTGAGGTGGGACAGGCTGCCTTGAACTTTCCTGCTCAGCTGTTGAAGCTCTAAGTGTGTGTTTTTCCTTGTTGATTGCCTAGGCGGCCATCGTAAGAATCATGAAAATGAGGAAGGTCCTGAAACACCAGCAGTTACTTGGTGAAGTCCTCACTCAGCTGTCCTCCAGGTTCAAACCTCGGGTCCCAGTGATCAAGGTACAGGAATTACAGAGCAGTAGCTATGTCTTCTGCTTATTAGGAAACTTGTAGCAACAGGATTAGTGGCTATTTCATGAAAATGGGAACTGGCTTATTCATACAAGAAAGAAACTTCAACAAAGGAAAGTCAGCTAACTTTATAAGCGGTGAATATGTCATAAATATATATTTATAATTGATATCCTGATAAGTAGTAAGTCACAGGCATCCAAGGAGTCCCATGTCCCCTCACCCCCTTCCTCACTATGCTTCTCTGGCAGTGAGCTGTCCTGCAGCCTTGGCTGGTTTCGCCTGGTGGGAAGTAGAGTACAGAGTTCTCTGCTGTGCTGCTGAGAACTTGCCTGGCAGTCTGAGGGGACTCATCCTGGGCTGCACTGTTAGGAAGTACTTGTCCATTTCTGCTGCCATGCAGGAACATACTCCCGCTATCTAGGGCACTAATGATGTCATTTGCCTAGTTTCTGCTGGCAATAACTCAGCAGGCCTTTCCTTTTCTGAAACTACTTGGGTAAGCTGCAGCCATTGGAGAACCCAAGGATGGCAGTGCATGGTGAGTCCTCAGTGGTCAGGAGGAGCTATTAGCACTGTGCTAGCAAGTTCTTCCAGTTCTGACTCACCCATCCTGCGCTTCTGACCTGTGACGGCAGAGTCCTGCCCAGAGGCAGCCAGGTTTTGTTCAAAAGGGAGATTGTGGCCTAGATGTGCTGAGCCCTTGCCTCCTTAATGCGTTGGGCAGTTTGGAGGGGGTGGGGGTGCACAGTCACCCACAGGTGTTATTGGACTGCATTCAGGACAGTAGACAGGTTGAATTTGCTCCCTGCTGAGCTCAGTGGAGGGTAACTGGTGAGGGTGACAGACCTCTTTCCTGATGGTTATTTGCATTTCTCTTCCCCTTTAACTCCCTCTTCTTCCTAAAATAATGCCCAGAAATGCATTGATATTCTCATCGAAAAAGAATATTTGGAACGAGTCGATGGTGAGAAGGACACCTACAGTTACTTGGCTTAACCCATCTAGCAGGGTCTGCGTGACCCACAAGCAGATAGTTCCAGTGAATAAAATGGAAACAACTCAAGTTCATAGCAGCCAGCCTGCCGCCATTTGGACCTTCCTTTTTAAAGCTGAGACCACAGTTCCCACCAGCTGGTCTCAAGCTACAGCAGGACTGCTCAGGACTGACACATTTCAGTCTGTAAACAGACGCCAATGCCATTTACCCTAACTCACAGACAGAGGGGAACCGAACCTTCCATGCTGAGGCTGCATGCTACCGCACTTAAATCAATACATGGCTCCCTGGGTAACAGCTGTCGTCTGAGGCAGCACACGAGAGAGAGTCTGAATGGACCTACGTGTAATCTGCTATGAAAACCATTTGTATAGTGTGTTTCATTTTTTTAATGTGTGAAAATAAAGAAAATTAAAGGATTTCTGTACAAGTTGCATTTGGTTTTGTTTTAAGTTTTACTAATTTCTATATGTAAATAAAAGATTTAATGATTGTGCAAGTGTATATTTCCAGTGTCTTCCTGGAATCCAAAAGGGCTGCATTCTTTGGATTGGAAATTAACATCTTAATTTTTAAAGCCCTTAATCTTTTTGGGCACCGACCCTTGTTTTCTGAGACTTCTTCACCCTTGAGTGTGGCATTTGAGAAGAGGGGATGACTCCAGATTGCTGCTGTGGACTCTGTAGGGACTGAGTGAATCCCGAGACTAGTGTAGCTGATCTATAGTGTCGCTAGTAAGCAGACCTGGAAAATGGAAGCAGAACCAACACGGGCTTAAGGCCTCCCAGCCTCGTACCTCCACAGTCCCGAGGTCCATTAGTGACAGAAAGCTGGTTATGGTTCTAATCTGTAAGAGGCTGCTGATTGAGGCCAAAGCATCTGAATTATTGGAAACTCCCTGACCACCAGGGAAGATGGGCAGCCCTCTCCACTTGTGCGTGAGAACTGAGATTCTCTCTCATTCCAGGTCCCTCCTAGTGAAGCTTTTCCAAGGAGGCTGCCATATTCACCCCAGGATGTCCCCGGAAGGAGGGCCGAGGCCAGGGGTTGAAGGTTCTCATCTTCCTCAGATCCAGTCCAGCCCAGGGGCATCCTCAGACCTCCAGGGACTCTGCCACAAGGCACAGCACCGACCTTTGCTCTCAGTCTCCATTTCCTGGCTAAAGGGCAAGAGGATTGCAGAGGAAGTGATGGAATCTTCAGTCAGTCTCAGCGCTGTCACTCCACTCTTTGGTTCATTTTCCTAAGGATGCCCTCAAGGTTCTATCCCTGTGCCAAAGTCTAAGCCAGTGAAATTCTGAAGAGCCTGGGACGAATGCACTTAAGTTCCCATGCTTTATTTTTGGGGTAGGGGACACAGTTGTACTTACCAATCTCAGGCTTGTACATTAGGCAGTTTATGTACCACTAAGCAATATTGTTAGCCCTTTGCTTTAGATAGAAATATTTCTAATTGGGGATCCCAGGCTGGCCTCAAACTTGTGACCTCCCCAGTGCTGGGATTATAAGGCATGCTTCATCATAGCCCATCCCTCCATGTCTCATAGTATGTCTATTTTTCAGTCTTAATAATTAAGACTCAGTATATAAACCAGGTAAAAGCAAATGAACCAGCAAGAGAACCATGCATTCTCTTTAGGGTGGACCTAAAGAGTCCTAGAGATCCACAGACACAATTGAAAACTCTCCTATTAATTTGCAAACTGAATGATGCTCACAGCTTGCTTGTCCTAACAGTTCATTTGTTCATTTTTATATCTGAGACAAACATAATGTTTAAAAAAAAAAAAAGAAAAGCACCACGGGCCCACTTTAAGAATCTGTCTTAAGTCCATGAAGAATAGGGACGAGGACAAGCAAGTTTGGCTGATCTCTGCAGACTCAGCTAGGGCAGGGCTACGTAGATGGTAGGTGCTCATTCAGCTTCCTGCTCTGCTGCCATTCTTCCCTGCCATAATTGATTCCCATCCTTCTAGAACCCAAATAAGCACTTTGTTCTGTAAATCAACTTTTGGTTGTGGTTGTTTATCACAGCAAGAGAGAAATAACATTTACTTTCTTTCAAGGCTGTAGGGGCTAGGCAGGCACAACTCTGAATTCAAGGCCACCCTGGTCTATATAGCAAGTTCTAGACCAGTCTAGGATACAACATGGAAGCTCTTGTCTCAAAAGGAGGAAAAAAAAAAAAAAACCTGGAAGGTAGGTCCAAAGGAAACTCCAAATGGCAGTCTAAATATCTAGAAATGAGCTCAGTGTGGCTTTCTGGTAGATAAAAATCAGCATTCTTCAGGAACTTGCAAAGCTGGTCACCTGACCAAATGAGTCATTTCCCTTATGGTGGAAGGGAGCTAGCTTACGCTGGCCTCCAGGCTCCCTCAGTGTCACAAGGACCTACTACCCTTCTCACCACCTCTACCCTAAACTCCACCTCATTCTCCTTCGAACCCTGTTGTTCTTACTGTGTGCCCCACCCCCTTCCTCATTCTAATGCTTCTCTCAACAATGTTTTCTCTATTCTTTTTCCTCTGCTATTCTAGCCCTGCCCATGTTCAATCTACTTCCTCTCTCTGCACTGGCCTTTTCCACATGCCTCTGGCTGTTCTCTCATATCTATAATAAAAACCATAGCATGGGTGGACATGTCAGTTTCTACATCTAAAAACCTGGAATTTCTACCCCATACTAATGTAGTTACTTCATGGTGACAGGATAACTGTAAGATTACTTTGGATAAAATCTAGGTTACACTCAAGTATACCAAAGTTCACCTCCTGGGCCTTGAGTTGACACTGCCTTGACAACTAAAGCACTGCCCACAAAGGCAGAAATTGAAGTCAGAACTTCTAGCAGGTATGTAAGGGTTAGAGGTAAGGTGATTTTCAATACTGAAAAACAAAGTACTTCTAGGTAAATAACTAGTTTTTAATACAAGCTATAAAATACCTTGAGTTTGGCAAGCAATGACATGGTGCTTTTCCCAGTCATCAGTCTGGGAGAGGCGGTATGGACCAGTTTACTTCTATATCAGGTCTTGTGCCATCCTCCCCCATACATGGGATTCAGGCTCACTGGATCTAACTAGAACTGAAGCTTATCCAATCAGTGAGAGGATTTAGTGGATGAAAGGCACTTGCTGTCAGGCCTGATGACCTGTTTCGAGCCTAGAGACCCACAGTGTGGAAGGCGAAAACTGACACCTGTAAATAGCCTATGTTTTTTCTTTTTCTGAAAGGTCTCACCAGATATCCCAGGCTGGGTTTGGGGCTCCCATACAACTTAAAACCTTTTTGCCTTGGTTGAGTACTGGGATAAATCACACTTGTCTGCATACTAGCATCTGTAACCCTGTCTAAACTATAGAATCTAAGTTATGTAGGTTCTTAGAAATAACCTAGTCCAGCCTCTAGTTTTTATATGGACAGCAGATTGGAAGGTTCAACAGTTTTCCCCGAGGTACAAGGTGGTTGGAATGTGTCCCACCGTCTCCTATTTAGTGACTTTGCTTGCTGAACGCCCAGAACCTGTGCCAGTGATGTTCACTCATGTCTTCTAAAAGCTAACAGGGAATACTATCACTAGATTTAGGCAAACACTATGCCAGTGTTATTAGTTATTAGTTATAAATTATTAGTTATTAGTTATAAATATTCATAAACAACTGGAAAAACAAATCTAAGTTGTGTTTTCCCACTAGATTTATGACAGGTGACTCAACAACAAGTTCAAGTATTCTTTATTCAAATTTGAAAAATGTACCATACTGCATTATTGCAAAAATTCACTGGTACAAAAACACTTTGCAGCTGGTGAGAAGGCAATAAAAAGTTGATTTTAAAACTCATTACTATAAATTACCATTACAGTACTTTGCAAATTCAGAATTTCAAACTGCATTTCCTTTTTCTAAATTGCCCACAGTACTCAAGGTTCCTGAAGCTAAGGCAACTGTTTCAGAGGAGGGGAAGAGGTAGTAGATGTCAAGGGATTTCCATTTCTCGTTCGATGCCCACATACTTCAAGGCATCAGCCTGGCTGTATCTGAAACAACATGAACAAGAAATGACAATCTGTCCAACATCAGGAAAACCAAGCCTGCTGACATAGTGAATTATGTCACAGACACACACACACACGACCAGCTTTACACAGCTGCATACATGAAGGGGAGGCTTGCATCTGTCACCAGTCACCTGCTAGTTGTGAGTTGCCTGTGCTAGAAGCATTCCCCACACCTACCCAACCCTCCCTGTGTCCCTGCACCACTCTACTCTGAAAGGCAACTCCACACTGTGATGTCTGGGTCTAATGCTAAGAAAGCAAAAACCATGATTTGTAAAGAATGGCTAATGCCGAAGAGCAACCCCCAACTGACAGTGCTGATTCAGAAAGTAGATGCCAAGACAGGCTCTTGAGGGTCCCACTACTACAGAAGCTGGAGAGCTTTGTTTCTAACCCTGGCCCATTTAAAGCAAGCATGAGATAAAGCCACTTGTGGTAACAACCTCCCTAGAACCCTACTCCAGCTCCACAGGTTTCAGTTGGTTCTCTAGCTATGCAGCTAAAACTGGTCACACATAGGCCCTTCATTTCAACAACTTAAGTTTCTGGGTGGGATGAATATTCAACCACAAGAATTCTTTAACAAGTACTCTTTACACTTTGATTTAAACATAGAGGTGGCTCTGTGGAATAAGTCCACACTGGCAGCCTGATCCTGCCCATGGAGTTCTGCACTGTCAGTGGTTATGAGTAGCTTCCTCAGAAAGAATCCAGGGATTGCAGGGTGATGTTTGCAATTAAAACAATGAAGATGTAAACGTACTACCAATAAAGATAGACATGCTGCACCAATGAGAAGGTGCTGCAGGATACAGATGTATAATGTGTGTCATGAGGCACAGATTAAGCCCCACATGTCTCCGTCAGTTATATCAATAGCTTTCTACATAGGTTTAATTTTTTTGAATAAATATTGTATAATTAATACATGAGAACTATACTGAGAAAACTTGTAACTCTAATGGTGCCCACAGAAAATAGTGACTGGCCAGATAAAAGAATGCCCCCTCCAGTGATGGCAGATCTGTCAAAGAACTTAAAAACAGCCTTTAACCCCATCCCCATAGAATAAAAAGGGGAAGGAAGCCCTTAGATAATACGAAACGTGTGTTTTACCAACCTGTAATCAAAAAACAACTCTTCACCAGTCTGAATAGCCCTCTTAGCAAAGATGCCTATCCTGTGGTCACCATTAACCATCATAACTGCAAAGAGAAACACTGGGGTCAGTGAGCGGAAGACAGGCCCTGAGAGGTTGACTGACTGACATAGCAAGCATTCCAGAAGCATTTAAGTGTGCTGTCACTTGGCTGGAAAAGGGAACTTTTGCATCAATCTGTCAACTCCAACTTAAAAGCTTACCTTTTGCATAGCAGTTTGGATTTACTGAATGATTAGCAAAACGAATTTTGTTGCCCTTGCGGGTTGCATCCACCACAAAATCTAAAGAGAAGAAGAAAAAAAAAAAAAAAAAAAAGACAACCCAGTGACTTAATTTCAGTCATAGACCGAAGTTATTATGGTTTTAGAAATATACTGCCTCAGGATTTGACTTAGAGAATAAAACTTTCAATTTCATCCAATATAAAAAAATGTCAGTTGGAAGAAAATGTTCTTCTAGATTAAAGTGAATCCTTGGTTGTTAAATATGGCTCTCAAATGCCACGATTTCTCGATTATATGCTGCTGAGCAAACAAACCATGGTTTGAAAGATGTAATCTAGCCAAATTTCTCTGAGCATCAAGAAGGGGGCAGATTGACATTTAAGATTATAATATTTCTATGAAACATTTTCATTTTTTTTTAAAGGCTCTGTTTGGTCCAGCTGGACATCTGTGTGGACGTGTGTTGAGCGCACTTGTTTTCGCAGGTCCCTCGGACACAGGCCACAGCAGCTGCTGCTTCCTTCTCACAATACATGGGCAACATCCCCAGGCCACAAGATGCTTTCAAAATGCTCATCCTCTCAGGTCAGACACTGGTGAGGTACACTGCAACTACTCAGCCCCCACGTTCCAGGGGACATGAGGCAAACCACAGCAGTGAGAGACAATGTCCCCTCAGCCAGAGCATAAGACAGGCCTATCTGCAAGTGGCTGGGACTCTAGATTGTTTCCTGCACACACCCTTCTGCTCACTGGGGACTTCGCCTCTCCTTACCAGTGAGCAGCACACCCCTGAAGCCAGGCCTGCTGATGAGCACCAGGGGCAGACAGACAGACGCCCCGAGTCCTGGAGTCCAGGRGCAGACAGACGCCCCGAGTCCTGGAGTCCAGGGGCAGACAGACGCCCCGAGTCCTGGAGTCCAGGGGCAGACAGACGCCCCGAGTCCTGGAGTCTTGCTSACCTCTAATTTGAAAACCTTGCCTTCTAGCTTAGAACATACCATTGTTCAAGTTGAACAGAAAGCTGCACATGTATTTGTCGTACACTTTCCCTCTTCTGTCTGCTTCATCCTGAGAAATAATCTACAAGGAAGACACAGGAGGAGATTGTATTGGAGTTAAGTGGTCAAGACTGTTAGAACACAAAAGAGCCAATTAAGAATTTTGGTCTCTCTTGAGGATATCAAGAAGTAGCTAAACTTTCTTTTCTATTCAGCATGTACACAGTAAAGAACTTATGGGGGGAAGCGCTTGTGCACTCATGCCCCAGTATGTATGAAGACCAAAGGACACCTTGTGGGAGGCATTACTCCTACCATGTGGGTCCTGGGATTAAACCCAGGTTATCAACTCTGCAGCAGGTGCCTTCACCCACTGAACTGTCACACCAGTCCAAATAACACTTTTAAGGATTCCAAATTAGAGAATCTGTGTCCTAAGCAATGAATGTGTTTAGAGAAAGTGATAATAATATTGTCTTTCTGCTGAGTAAAAAATGTAAACTGTGACTTTCTACAGCTTTGKTTCTGCTTTTCTCCTAGCCCTACAACTAAAACGRCCAAGCTAATAAAGCTATCAGGGTCACAAACAGCTCGCCTGCCAAGTAAGTAGAACCAAAGATACACAGCAAAACTCTTGGTCCTGAACCCCTTTTCTCCAGGTAATAAAAGACAAACATGACTGGAAATAAAGCAATCTAGCTAGTTACTATGTAAACCAAAACTTCAAATACAAGTAAGTCCAGGCTAAAAGGCATTTAGCATTAATCTATTCTAAACTTGGTCTTGTTCAATGAAATCTATCCAAAACAATGCAAACTGCTGCTATAAACAAGCCCCCTGGAATACAGGAGTGTGCCTTACCTCTCCACAGTATTCTGAGATGAATTCATTTTTCTGCACAGGATCTTTGATAAAGATGCCCCAGCCTGCCACATCCGATGGTGCCAGCAGTAAGTGCTAGAGAGGAAGCAGTCACATTAGATAGCAGGCACACTGAAGCGAGCAGTCTACAGGGCACAATTTCAGGACAAACATCCTCTTACAGGAAAGACAAACAAGCCTCTCCATCTGGGGCCATGGGCACCGCAGCAAGGGAGGCAGGCGTGTGGATCTGCTTCTCTCACTTCTGTTCAGTCCAGTCCTAGAACGCACCTTCAATTATTGTCCTCCAAAAGGCTCAGGTGTCCAGCTTGTGGACTGACCCCCAAGAGGCAACTGAATTGTGAGGCTCTGAACAACTGAAGAGCAGTCTCACGACACACTCAATTTGCTGGCATTACTGGGAGGTGATGCAGACTCAGTGAATGGTGGTTGGAAGAAGGGGTCCCTGGTGGTGTGTCCTTCAAATGTGTCTCTTGTTCCTGAGCCTCCCTGGGTTCCCTCTCCTCGTCTGTGTTGTGTACTGAGCTACTGTGGCCCACCACAGGTTGCCCCCATGATGCTCTTACGCACAGGCTGGGAGCAAGAGAAGCAAGTGACCATGTGCCGAAACCAACAGCCAAAAAAAATTTTACATTGTTTTTCTCAGGCATTCTGTCACTGGAGTAAAACTAAGAAACACAGCATTTTTCTATGTGTATATATACACATATTCGTGTGTGGGTACGTGTGTAGGTCAGTGAGCATCTTCAGGTATCAGATCTATGCTCACCACCTTACTTCTTTGGAGACAAGGTCTGCATCACTGAATCTGGAGCTATTTCGTTTCAGTTAGACTGGCTGGCAGTGAAGCCCCACCGTCTGTCCCACAGCCAGACCTCCAGTACTGAGGGTGTTAGTGCATGGCCACACCTGGCTCTTAATGGGGGCGCTGGCCATACGAATGTCACATTTGCACAGCAACTCTTCATTCTCGGTTTTAAGCATGTCATTATGAGGCCCACGAACATGGGCATCCAACCATATCCGATTAATGAAACAACTGAAGGTGAGCCCACTGTCCTCTTGACCGTTCTTTGTTTCCCAAAGTATATTCTTTTGCTTGTTCAAGCCCTTAGCACATTTTAGTTCTTCACTGGTATTTATTCCTCTGAAGACCCTGCCATTTCCTCCACAGCTTTCCTCTAGAAACTCATGATAACACACACAAAAAAATCCTTATTATGAAGGATATGATGATTCATCAGTCCCACAGAAGGCCAAGATGACTAGCACCAAATATGATAACTTTTTTTACTTAGGTTTTTTGCTTTGTTTTGGTTGTTTGTGTGTCTTCCACGATAGAGTCTCTGCGTAGTTCTGGCTGTGCTAAACTCACTGTGTATGTAGACCAGGCTGGCCTCAAACTCACAGAGATTGGCTCTGTCTCCTCAGTGCTAGGGCTAAAGGTGTGTGCTGCCACTACTTGACAACATACTAACTCTTCATCATGGCTCTTTATCATGCTTCACTCAGAATATTCTTGGGACCTTTAAAGTAGTTCCCAGATCACCCAAGCTTTTCTGAGCCACTCTTGTCCGGTGAACTTCCGAATTAACTTCCTGATCAGAAAAAAAAAAATTAGCTAAATAGGTGGGAACATGCAAGTGAACGCAGGTGGTAAGAATTATATGCACAGTGTTCTATTTCTGAGAGCCAGAAAATGCCCCAGAGAAGACACATCAGCATGGGCACTCCTGCCCACTCTGAACAAGCAGAAGAGAACACATATCCGACAGTGGTAAATATGGTATCACGACACAGACGAGATGTTAGGTCTCAGCAAATGTGCCAAAGGAAACTGAAACATTAGGATCTGATGACCTAAATGAATAAATATGCAGCCACCTAAAGTAAAATGATTTGAGAGCATTCATTGTGTTCAGCTAATCTAAACCAGATCTTTCATGAACAGTGTTGGTTCAAAGACCCAAGAAGAAAAATGAAAGCCAAGAGAAGCTGAAAGGTCCACCTAAGGCAGGATTTCAAAGAGGATCCCTAAGAACAGTGTGATGGCTGGAGAGATGGCTCAGTGATTAGGGGCACTAGCCACTCCCGGAAAGGACCCGGGTTCAGATCCCATACAGTGCCTCACGACCATCTCTAACTCTAGTTTCAGGAGATTTAATACCCTCTTCTAAAACTGTGTGGGTACTAGACATGTATTTAGTGCACATACATGCAGGCAAAACACTCATACACATATAAATATACCTTTAAAAATAAAAATAGGGTGCTATCAACCATGTGATGGCTCATGAGGTGTGTCTACACCGCACACAAGGCCGAAGTGGTAGTATGGGGAGGGCAGGGACAGCAAGACCCTAGATTGTGTTTCTTGCTCCATTACTTGCATTAAAAAAAAAAAAATCATGGCATGCTAGGATACAGGTATGGAGGGCACCTTAAGGAGTTGGTTCTCAACTTGTATCATGTGAATACTGGGTTTTACCCTCTGAGCCATCTCATCAGTGAGTCATGCGAATCTGGGTTTCCTTACCTATAATATGCAGTAAACATTCAAACAGTGCTTATATATTAGACAGTTAGTAATATCAGCTATTGTTACTAAAAGGATTAAAGACACAGAATCTTTTGGTTTCTTTTGCTTAGTGATTACTCCCTGGCTGCTACATTTAAAAATCACCTATGTGCAATTCTCAAGCTTCAAATACATAACTGCTGGTGGTTCATTTGAAGGCTTTGAGGTGGGTGGCGGTGCACTGAGTCTTGTGATACAGTTCACACATGCTCCTACCTCAGTAGTCTCTAGAGTGCTAGTACCGCAGGCAGGCACCACCTACCTGGCTTGTTTTCAAGGTTGTTAAAGAACAAGAACAAAGCCTACAGAAATTTGCTGGAGGAAATTTCATCTTTTACTGTGCACAGAAGGTATCCTTAAAAAAGTACCATCATGAGAATGTACATGTGTATCAGAGTATCAGAATGTACATTCTGATACAAACCAGTACCTGTTTCTAGTGAGATATAGCTTCTTTGTGGAACAAAACAAAAAAAATTGATTCAAATATTAAAATAATAGAAAATAATTCCTATTTCAAGTCTGATAACATTAAATGGCCACTTCTCAGAACCCCGGGTTTATGTTACCACCAAGTAAGGCACTTATTTTATAGAAAATTTAAGATTGCATTAGCAATTTTTGTGGTGCCTTGTAGTGGTAGCTGGTGTCAAGGTGAAGCTGCAGACCTGCTCTCCAGCCACCAGCTGTCAGAAGCTCATCCACGGAGATGATAGATACGAACTGTACACATTCCAGGAGAAGTGTGAAACACATAAGTCCTGGTGATGCTCTGCGTGTACAGTACAAGGATTGTGTGGTCTGAATCAGTGATGGACATATACAGCTCTGACAAAATAGCACACTAAGAAAAAAAAAAAAAGTCTGCAGAACATGCTGAACTTTTGGCCAATAGAATGAAGGAAGCCAAAGAAAAATGCCAAGAACAGAATGCCAGAGGTAGACTATCTTCACTGAGAGCTTTTACTTATAAGTCTGAGTCCAGCCAAAAATAAGTCTCTAAGAATGATAAGTGAGCAGACCTTAAATGTGAGACACACTTTCATCAGTCGCTCCTTTAAGGGTCACTTTTATTTCTTGTTCCCAGATAGAATCTCTGAGACTATCAGTAAACAGCCGTTTTCTGGAGGACAGGATGAAGTCTAGTGGCTAGTGCAGTGCTGACCTAGCACGCACAAAGCCCTGGGTCGCCCACAGCGCCATAGACCATCAGGCACGGTAGCATGACCTATACTGCAGCACTCAGGAGGGAGAGACACGAGGATCAGAGATTCAAGTTCATTTTCAGCGACACAGTTTGAGGACAGCAGAACTTAACACAAGACATTGTCAAAAACCTACAACAAAGTTTTCAGATATAACTGTTATTTACCTTTTTAGAACCCCGCTGAATGCTACAGTTCTTACAGGACACGTTTTTACTGTCCCAATGGTCGGCAGCTCCACATGTGAGACAGAGGTCAGGGTCACACTCTCGGACAGCCAGGTAGCATGGGCACTGCTTGGTGTTGCATTGTGCTTTGCACCGACATCCAGGAAACCGGTTTTGACCTTTAGGGATAAATTTTATCATCACCACCGTATCCAGCAATCATCACCATCCACAATCCTCTCCAGGAAGGGAGTCAGTGTCTGGCTGAGCACATGAGGCACTCAAACCCTACAAGCTTTCCCTTGCTAGTCCACTGTGACGAGGAAATAGGGAACCACAAACATGAAGCTGATAGGACTGAGAGAGGTCACTGCTGGCGCTGTTGTCCATTTCATACTTGTCCAATAGCATATGAATTTAAAGTCCTACAGGTAATCAAACAGGTAAAAGGGAGGCCTTGGACTGAATGGTATCCAGGACCCTAGACCATGCCAGTAAACCTGTGGTTCTCAACCTGTGGGTCTTGATCCCTTTGGCAAACCTCTCTCCAAAACACATATACATTACGATTCATAACAGTAGCAAAATTATAAAAGAACAACAAAAATAATTTTATGGCTGGGGGGTCACCACAACAAGAACTGTATTAGGAAGGTTGAGAACCACTATAATAAAGCATATTTCTAATCCATTCTTTGGTATCCACRCTCTGTCTACAGCTTTCTTGAGTGATTATGAAAGYTATTGAGCCCTTACCTACTACTTCCCTTCACTCTGAAAACCAAAACCCGTTAACTCTCACTACTTCTGATACCCACGAAAGGAGGGGGTGGCTACTTCTGGATTTTCCTTACTTCTATGCCTCTTTCTGTAATTCAAATGACCAAAGAGAAAAACAGAAAAATCCAATCCATTACCACAACTCTGCCTAAGTTGTGCATGAGGAGTACACACAGTCACATTGCCCAAGAGGCTGACTAGACATTAGCACAATACAGGGCTCAATTAATACTTGTAGAATAAGCAGCTTTCCTACAGCAAGCAGTAAGAGAGCACTCCCAGTCCTTATGTCTGGATTTAAATCACCATTTTTTCAGCTGCTGACCAAAAGCCTATTCAGTTCTCATGCAATTGCACCAAAGCAACAAATACTTACACTCTGAACTACATTGACAAAACTTTTCACAAAAATTTTGTGCTATCACACAAGGGCACGAACTGTCACAAGGCTGCCGTGGATGGTCACAGGGTTGATAGTTGTAAACATGGTTAGAGGAGCCGTCTGAGTAAAGATAACAGCACGCAGCCAATGAATCCAGGGAGATGGGAAATGATCATCACAATTAACAAGACATTCTTCCCCACTACCTCTGGAACGTCCTTGACTGGCTGAAGTCTACAACACTCCTGTGGAGGAAAATCACCTCCCACCCCCAAGTGCTTGAACGCTTGGTGCCACTTTTCAGCCCCACTTCCAAAGTACTGCTTCTCACTGACTCACTCCATCCAGTTCGCTTCGCTCTCTAAGCAGCAGTAACTGCAGATCAACAGACACAGTTCATTTAAACTGCTTTGCTAAGTAAAAGTCAATTAAATCAGAATAAACAAAACTTCATCCAGTTTCTATTCTAAAACAAATGAGGACAAAAGACTTTTGGGGCTGAAAATAAGGTTAGACGGGAGGATGCTGACCCTTTTTCAGTTGAATCTTTCTGCAGTGTGCAGCCCACAACCTGCAAAAAATAGAAAAACAAAGTTCTGTGTGAGGTACAACAACTGGCTACAAACCTAACTGAGTCCTGTTTGAGTGGCCCTGGCTGTGCGACTGATGCAGCAGTGCTGAAAAGCCTAGGCTAGCCCTACACTCCCTCTCTCCTGGCTTGTCAGTTCAGGGACCAGGAACCTGCTCACTCAGGTCACTGCGTCACACCTGGAAGCCTGGCAAGAAAGTTCCTGTCCACATTGCCTGGTTAGAACTATAAATGCCTTATACATTCCTAACGATTTAGTCCTGTCTGATTGATACAGATACCAATACTTTCTATAACTGTCAGCATCACTCACTACCCAGTTGACTGCATGGTAAGAAACTGTTCAACCAAAAACCCAGAAGGATCTAGTGAAGCCTAAGTTTTTCACTATGTAAAAAGTATTGCAACACATTCAATGAGCCTATACAAAATTTTTGGAGCACAACCTAACTGCATCCTCACCCACTCAACTGCAGTGAGTTGAGGCAGGAGGGTTCTTATGGTTTCCCTGGCTCTACGTTTACAGAAGCATTCTGTGCAGTTATTCACTATACGCCTTTGTGAGGTAATATCCAGACTTGGAGGAGGCTCACTTTAAATATCAGAATGTAATGGCACCCACTTAGAAAATCCAGGCTCCTAGAGTAAAAGACACTTCTAAACACTGGCCCAGGAGCACAGCAGAAGCACATCTTACAACATTCCACACCAAATGGCTAAAGGAACTATTTATGTACCATTATTGCAATGTTTTTCTCAACCAAAATCCAATGTGGTAAAACAAAATTTTTATGACTTGATATGTCAACTATACTGAAGTGGCCGTATATAAAAACTAACAGCAACCATCAGGGAGATGAGATGACGTTTATGACAGCTGTTTAGAACCTTTTATATCATTATTCAAGTGAAAACCGTCTGCTGTTCTTGGGAAAGCCCTGCCTGTAAACCCTGCCTCACTGCTTCTCTACGAGTTCACCAACAGACTTACCGATGTTTTCTTTTCTTCTTTCTTGGAGGAGTGTCCACATCCTCAGCGGGAACAGGTGCTATGATACTGGACTCTTTCACTCTGAACTCATACACCTACATGAGAGGAAGAGTATATGGACACTGTGGTTTAATGTAATCATTCCATGCTTTTGCATACTGGAGAAATGTTTTTGTCTCTCCCATGACACTGCCAGTCTATGGAGTAGGGGTAAGACACACAGTAGAAATCACTATTGTTCCATCACATTGGGAATGGAGCTAGATTAAAAGTCTGGACAAATTTCAATTTATTGGCATGTATCACATCCAAATTGAATTCTAAACTAGGGAAATTCTGAAGCATAGCTAAAGAATAATACTGATTTAATTTTCTTCAGGAAGGGAGGGAAATTCTTTTCAGAAGATGAATAGAATGAAATCAAGACTCTATGTCTGGACAATGAGCACATGTTATTCCTGTGTTTAAATCTCTGAATACATATGCTTACCTGTCTACATGTTTTGGTCCCAATTAGCCTAGCAATGGCACAAAAGTTATCGTAGTAAGTGCCAATGAGGACTCTAAACATGGAGGCTTCTGCACCACTCCATTCCACATTCTCAGGAGGTTCAATATTTGGCTTCATCTTTATTGGTGTTTGACACCGAGAATTTGCTTCTAGAAAACCAAATGTTAACACTAGTCAAGAAATGACTGGGGGACTGGGGAAATGGTTCAATGGGTCAAAGCTCTTATCATGCAAGCATGAGGACCAGAGTGCAAATCTTTTCAACCACATAAAAATCAGACACATTGCACAAGCATGTTATCCCAGTGCTTCTACAACGAAATGAGAGACAGACAAGAGAAGTTCTCCAGAAGTTCTCAGGCCAACTAGTCTAGTATTAACAATGGAAAACAACCAAAAGGTCTTCTCTCAAACAAGATGGACAGTTAAGACCCGAACCCAGGACATTATTCTCACATTCACATGCACACCATAGCATGTGTGTACACTGACACACAGAGAGAGATGACTGAATAATATGAACAAGTCAAATTCAAGGTATGCTAAAGAAAAGCAAAAGGCATTTAATTGTATTTTAGAATTAGTATGGTTAGAAATAACATCACAAAGATCCTATCACACTTGCCAAAGAACCCAGAAGTTCTGCCCCTTTCAACACAGACTTATATACACACCAAAGAGTCTATTATCGTTTATGGTATTGTTTAGAGTGGGAAGAACTAAAATTCAACCAATAAAATATAAACTCAGCAGTAGTACTTGTTTTCTTTCTAACCAAAACTCATTGGTCTTTAAGATTAAAACAGAACATTCTCAGTTCTATCATGCTCCAGCAAAGAAAGATGGAACAGGGGAAAATGGTATAAACAGCAAGAACAATTGGGTCAGACCTTCAGCAACCCAGACAGACAAGAATGGCAGGAAATGTACTTGGGAGACAGCACAAACAATTCAGCCATGTCTTAGTGAGAGAACTCTCCCATCTTAGCCACAAAAGAGGAGAGAGGTAAGGGCCTTGGAGCACACTGCTCACGCAGAGGACCTGAGCTTGGTTCCGGCACCCGTGTTTGGTAGCTCACAACTGCTATAAGCCCAGCTTTCTGTACTGGAGAAAGTTAAACTTATGAAGCAATAGTAATGGAGTGACAACCCAGCTGTCAGATATATCTTACCAGAAGAGCTGGAAGTCTCGTCTTTTTTCTCTTCTTCTTCTTTATCGTTGTTCTCTCCCCCAGTTTCAGTCCCTGCTTCCCTGTCACTGTCTGTATCCTTTGACTCCAGCACACTGATGGTGGGGGTGCTGGGTCTGCTACTGTTATTCGGAAGTCTTCCTCTTCTGCGGCCCCCTGGGCGTTTAGGTGGTGTCTTTATCCGCTCAGCAGTAAGGGCAGCAGCAAACTCCTTAGCTCCCTCCTGCAAAATGAAAAATGGAGACATCAGAGTAAAGTTCTAAATATTTTGGTGGAACAGAGTTAAGACAATATTGCATAACACAAGTTGATGGAGACTACACAGGGTCCATTATCCAGTCACTGGGTATCAACATCCCCAACTACTTTTCATCTGCTTTTGATAGTTTCAAGATTTCAGAAATATAAAAATAGATTCAAAATTTTTTCCAGTGATGCAAAATAAGGCAAGACAGTTTACATGGTGAATTTGTAAAATTAAATTAAAACATAGTAAATGAAAATATATTTTAAAAAAATAAACGTATTTTTCTCTACATATACAAACATTACATTTAAAAGAGAATCTCTATCAAAAGGCATACTGAAGTGTGTTAAATCAGACTTCCTATTTTAAGGCTTAAAATAATATATACCTCTTTAAAGGTACTATTTAAAGAATACAAGGACACAAAACATATACATGCATGACTTAGTCACTTCTGGTCTTACTATTAAAACATCCAATTATTTTTTCCTGTGAAGGATGCAAAGCCACAGGAAGACATGAAAGAACTTTTAGGTTTAGATCAGGGCGACATTTTGCATTCTGAAGTACCACAATCCAATCTCAGAAAGTATAAAACAATGGTTAGAGCATGGTTTGTAAGAGACCACAGAAACATTTTAGATGAGCCAATAAAGTTCTGCCTTATAAAGAATATAAAACAGTGCTCAGGAATTCCTTTATTTTTATTTTTTATTTATTTTTTTTTTTTTTGTGGAAATAGAAGAGCAAAGTTTGAAAGGAGCCAACAGTTTTATACTTCACTCTACAAAAACCAAATTGCTTAAAAATAGGATACCTTCTGTAGGTGCCATTCATTGAATCTTCTGTCCAAAATCCAACAGGCAATATATACCCACTTAGTTCCTAGGTAGGAGTGGCTTGGTTCAAAGAGGGGAAAGGGTAAAAAATAAGATAGTACCCGTAAAAAAACAACTTTCCTGCCTCATATTTTCCTAATCTCTTACTCCTAATCTCCATCACTTAAAAAAAAGAAAACCTGTTTGAGATCTACGGTACAGCTTAAACTATAACTGACCTAAAGCATTCACAGAAGGGATATGTCCATGAGAAAGACTTAGGGATGTCTGCACAAGATTACCGAGTCTCTGGTGCTTAAGTGGGCTATCTATACCTCATACTCTCATAAGCTTTGTGGAGAGTCTTTGATCCTAAGAACCGTGAAACGTTGCTGAAGAAATAACACAGATAAACGGAGAGTAATACAGGAGTAATAGACTACACTGTGCAGGACACAGCTATGAGAGAAACGAGGGTAAAAACACTGCCTGTCATATGGCTAAGTAAGTATGGATCCAGACAGCGTTGGTGCTGGCTTTACCACCTCCACCACAGGTCTTAAGAGCCCTCCAGAGTAACAAAGCACTGAATCTCACCAGATGCTGGTAACACTGTGGTCCACAAGGCTTGTTGTCCAGAGCTGTTTCTGTGTTCTTCCTCTTATATGTGTTGGGTGTTGCATGGAAGGCTGTAAAATAAGCACAAAGTATCTGAATATGGCTAAAAAAGTTTACTTTTTCATTTCCCCAAATCCATTGGAAAATCCAGTATCTTCCACATATGTAGTTTACTTTATACAACTTCCCTCCATCTATCACAGGATATCTTCCACTCTACCTCCAACCTCCAAGAAAGGTGGAAACGTGGTAAACTCTGGAATGATTCATAATCTTATATTCCCTTTGCAAGTATGATTGATTGATGGGCATAAAGTATGACTATAAACATTTACTTGAGTCTTTAGTATCTCCAACCAGTAAAAAAAAATTTCAAAAAAACCAGACTTCCTAACTTTACAAAAACATTCTGGTATCTACAATTTCTCTGTATAGGGAGGTTTCCCCCCACTTTGGGGGCAGGGTTGGGGAATTAGCTCTGGCATAACTATTTGATTTCTAGATGAGGGATCACTTTATTAAGCATGAACTAGAAAATGGTTCTCCTTGTAAAATCTCTAGAAAAATGAAATTCCAATAGCTGGAACTCAATTCTAGGGCTTGTTGACCAGTTGGTTTCTCACACATTGGAAAAGGACAATGCTTAAAACTAACTATTCAAAATTACACAACAGGAAAATGACCTTAATTTGGGTGAAAAATAAGTGATATTCACAGATCTATGTAGGGTTTTGGTGGTTTTAGAAAGGTCTTTTTCATAAAGGCTCTACTCTTTACCTTCTCCCTTCAAGTACTAAATCCTGGGCCTAGCAAAGGCTGGGTCAGCAAAGGCTCAAAGATTTAGCTAAAATCCCAAGCTGTCTCCTCACAAACACACCATTTTAACAATCACACCTTTTTTAAACAATGGTGGGGGGTTTTGTTGTTGTTGTTTTGTTTGTTTGTTGAGACAGGAATTCTCTGTGTGGGCTGGCTGTCCTGAAACTCACTCTATACACCAGCTAGCCTTCAACTGACAGAGCTGCCCCTGCCCCTACCTCCCAAATGCTGGCATTAAATGTGTGAGCCAACATACCTAGCAGTTTTGCATAGGTTCTAGAGTTTGTTGACCAGTTGTCGTCTCACACAATGGAAAAGGACACTGCTTAAAACTATTCAAAATTACACAATAGGAAAATCACCTTAATTTGGGTAAAAATAAGTGATGTTCACAGAACTATGTAGGGTTTTGGTGGTTTTAGAAAGGCCTTTTTCATAAAGGCTCTACTCTTTTTATATTCATTAGTTTTGCTATGTAAGCCTAGACTGTCAGTCATCCTGCCTCTGCAGAAATAGTGCTAAGATTATATATAGATAGTAACAACCACATAATCTGGTGTATACTGAATTTTTTAAAGAAAGTTATTCTTAAAATACTCTTAAAGGGGCCAGCAATAATGACCTAAACCTCAATCCCTAAAATCTACACGGTGGAAAGAGAGATCCAACTTCAACAACCTGACTTCTACATTCACACCATGGCACACATGTGCCAACATGTATGTCCACATACAAAGTCACTCAACCAACGTCATGAATAAAAGCTCATGGACAGAGAAAAGATACCTAAAACTAAGAAACAGATCCAGGGGCTGGGGCACTCAGTGAGTAAATAAATACACATTGGTGATAAGCAATGGAAGAAGTACTGTATCTCAAAGCAGGGCCTGATCTGAACTTCTCCATAAATGATACTAAAACATTTAGATAACTTTGTGAATGAGGGAAAAAGTTAAATCCATATTCATACCAGCATAAGTTCTAAACAGGAAGATAGACAAGTATATGTGCTTTTTAGAACAGAGAAGTAGATGAGATGGCGAGGTTCTCAGTGTGCCAGTTAAGGTGCTGGCCATCAAGTGTGCCAGCCTGAGTTCAACACCCAGACTTTGGAAACTTGTTCTGACCTCCACAAGAGCACCACAAGCATATCCTTCAACCTCCAAAATAAAAAAAATTAAAGAAAAGCTTAAAGTGTGTGTGGGGGGGAGGGGGCTTTATAGTCTTAAAGGTGGGGAAAGCCAAGTAACAAATTTTTTTAAAAATTTAATTGTGCTGGGCAGTGGTGGCGCACGTCTTTAATCCCAGCACTTGGGAGGCAGAGGCAGGTGGATTTCTGAGTTCGCGGCCAGCCTGGTCTACAGAATGAGTTCCAGGACAGCCAGGGCTACACAGRGAAACCCTGTCTGGAAAAACCAAAAAAAAAAAAAAAAAAAAAAATTAACTATACTTAGGGACCTTTTATTGCACAAACTTTAAACAATTCATTTCGAGGGAACTAATGTCAGGGCTGGGGAATTCCTTCAGTAGGGGAGTGCTCACACAGGCAGGAGGACCTGACCTCTGACCCTCACACCTCTGTCAAACAGAGTATGGCAGGATACACCTGAGCCAGCATTGGGGAAGCAGAGATTGGGAGGTTCCCAGAGGCTTGTGCCTCATCAACCTACACAAAAAGCTGTTAAGATCTTGTCTCAACAAATAAGACAGGGAAGGAAGAATGACAAATAGAGCCTTTCAAACGTCATATGGAAACCTATTACTATAAAAGCCCCCATCCCACCCCCCAAAAAAACCTCACACAGAGTTAATATAGAGTTACTCAACAATGTGACAACAATACCTCTAGAAAACCTACAGGCTAACAAATCAAAAGCCAAGTGCTAGGAATAGGTTACCTCTTTTGGAGTTGAGGTGCCATAGGCCCCCAAACATTATAGGCTATTGCCAATGCTATTGATAAGACCCTATTGCTAAAAACATTGCAAACTTGAGTCAGTATCAGGCTGGCACTCAACTGGATACTTCATCCCTATCGGTGAGCATTCCTAGTGCTGGAAGGAGTTCTGCATACTAATGAGGGAGAAAAGTAATGACTAGCCTTCCTAGCAGTGAATGTTGCAAGATGCAAAAAAAACTGGCCTGGCAAGACCTGCACTGCTGCAGTAGTGTCATGAACATCATGAGAGTGGGCAACCACTTTCTGATTGGATTTAAGTCCCGCTCCACAAGATGATGACTTGGCATCATTGTGGGCCAAGAATCTATGGCTAGACAAAGCATGGACCCTAGGGCAGGAGAGAGCCTAATACTATTATTCTGCTAAATGGAGACAGTATTAAATCAATTGCTAATAGTACCATTATACCCACAAGTTAATAAATTTCTTAATCGTTACAAGAATAACTTCTATTTGCAGGACATGGTGATTAATATAAAGACCCACAACTGGTAATGTGTAGAGAATAGGAGACTGAAGAATGTTTAGGCCTAAATGAGAGATCTGTATGTATCACATGCTGCTGGGTGTTTGTGGCACATGCATTTAATCCCAGCACTCTGGAGGCAGAGGCAGGAGGATTTCTTTGAGTTTGAGGCCAGTTGGTCTACAGAGCTTGTTCCAGGAGAGCCAGGGTTATACAAAGAAACCCTGAGGGGGGCGGGGCGGAAATAATCGATGCTTTTTATTCTCTGAAAATTTTAGGAATGGAGATGTGGTTTACTGGGAACAGGTAGGATGTGTCTTGGTGAGAGAGTGTGCAGAGATAGGGCTGCGTCTTACTGGGAGAGTGTGCAGGGGTGGGCCTAGGTCTTACTGGAAGTGTGTACAGGTGTGGGGCTGGGTCTTAATGGGACAATGTGCAGGGCTGGGGTTGTGCCTATAGACTAATGTGTGCCCACCAGGGGCAAGGCCCCGGTTCAATCTCTAATACTACAGAAAACAAACAAACCCACACAYCAGCCTGGAGAGAATTCCAATTTTAGTGGGATATGGTGGTATGGTGGGATATGGTGGTATGCGCCTATAAGTCTAGAGCTCAGGAGGTTGAGGCAGGAGAATCAACAGTTCAAGGCTAGCCTCAGCTACATACAGAAGGTGAGACACTATTTCAAAAAACACAAAACAAATTCCAGTTACTTGGAAATTTTACTAAGAAACCTCATTTCCTAGAAATGCCAAGAGAAAAAATTTAGTTTTCATACTGATATGAAGATATTTTGTTTTACTTGTTTTGAAATATGAAGTACTTATGAAACAATTACTCAGAGGATCAAAAAGAAAATATTTTGACACTAGGCAAGAAATTGTTTGTATAAATGCCTTTTCACCAATTCATTAACTTAACAAAATTTGTTCATAAATATTGGTAATATTGCTCTGACTATGAGTTCCTTTCACTATAATAATTTTATTATAAAACAGCCTTGGAGAGGGTCGCTGACCTTTACTTCCACTTAATGGGAAACAGTGAATGGAATGAAATGTATACAGAAGCCGTCAGAGGAATCCTCCGAGAATGTAAAAGTCGCAGGACAGGGATGTAGCATAGTTCTCGACCCTTCATATACGATTGGCTGGCACATTTTGGTTGTGATAACTGAGAGCAAGTTGCTTTACTACAGATTTCAACAACAAAGATAGAAAATGAAAACGTACAATAACTGCACTTACGATGTAGGAAGCAGTCATACTTAAAACATCGTCGACAGAAGAGCGTATGAAATGAATGTAAGCTTTGCTCCCTCTGAACGGATTTGGCATTTGGTCCATCAATGTTTGGGGTACATTCTGGAGGCAGAGCCCCTGGGAGCTGCTGCTCCGTGAGTTCTTTATATCTGACGTCAAACAAACAAACAATGTAAGTAAAACAGAGGGAAAAATCACTTTTTTGAAAGCAAGTTTCTAAAAGGTTTCCATGGGTTTGTTTTTTTTAAAGTTTATCTTATCTAAAACTCAACAAAAAATATCCAACCTACAGTATTCTTTGCTGACATTAAGAACCAATCACATATTATGCATGGGAAATAAGAATCAAGCTCATTAATACAACTGAGGTACATCGCAGAAGAGGCTAGTAACACTAGTTTGGATGAACTATAAAAATCTCTACCAGCATCCAGAAAAGGTTTCCTACAATATACTAGTACAAATTGTACACAGGCAAATAACATGCATGAATTCTCATATATGTATTCAGTATGAACTAAAAATTTTCTAATACATAGTACAAGTGTGTGTGTGTGTGTGTGTGTGTGTGTGTTGTGTGTGAGAGAGACAGAGAGAGATAGAGAGAGAAAATACTTGAAATAATAAACCAAGATGATAACATGCATGACTTCCCCAAATTAAAATGAAAAAAAAATCTTACTTTTCTTTCAATTCTTCTGCTGTGCCCTTATCTGGAAACATTGAGGAAATGGCTTCAAATATTTTATCAGCAGGAAATTTCCGAGGTGGGCAAGTTTCTTTATCTAAACAGTGAATTGTGATAAGGGAGGAGATGGAAGAAACATGTTTCACTTTCATTTTCTCTGTATCACAATATCTCAACAAAGCTGATTTTCTAAGAACTTGTCGACTTTGGTTCACTTTGGGGGGTGTTGGGGAGAGAGCAATCTTCGAGACAAGGTCTCTTACTGTGTAGCCTTAGTTGGCCGGCAACTAAGTAGCCGAGGTTGACTTCCAGCCTTTCAGGGTTACTTTATTATTTTTTCGTGTGTGCACGAAGTATGTGTGCTCATGTGCACCTCCCTGAGTGAAGACACGTGGGTATGTACAGCATTGTGCACATGTGAGGGTTAGGGAAGAACTTTTGTGACTCAGTGCTCTCCCTTCCTTGGTGGAATTAAGACATCAAAATCAGGTCATCAAGACTTGCTCAGCAAGCACTCTTACCCACTGATCCATCTCACTAGACACCTTTTCTATTGTTTGATTTCGAAGTGTTAGGATGACCAGGATGACCCACTAACACTGGCTTAGGGTTTTTGTTTTGTGTGGGGGTGGAGGGAGGTTTGCCTAGCTTAGTCCAAGATGGCATACAACTCTTTATATAGCTAAGGATGACCTTGAACTTGTGACTCTCCTGCCTTTACTTTCAAGCTCTGAGATTACAGGTGTCACCAAATCCCGTATCACTTACTTCTAATAGAAAAAGCCTGTCAAGTACTAGAAAGATAAATATAAAATTCAAGTATGAGATGTTAAGAATACAGGAAGACAGATCCTTCAAACTTTGATTATTTCCAATATATAATGGCGCTGATAATAGCACATACATTGTAAAGCTGCAGAAGGATAAGGTGGTATATATGAAGTTAGTATACAACTTATACATGATATTTATGATATTATAATAATAATTATGATAACTGATCAGCAAAGTCCAAAAAAGGATTATGTCCTTTTGCTAGGCAAAGGTAACAAAGAAGCTCTAGTGGAGAATGAAACGCAAAGAATATATCTGACCATACACTTAACAAAAAGGGGGTAGTTACATTCTACCCATGCATAGGTGGTTTTACATTATTTACATGTATTATATGGTTGTATGTATGCCCCAGTGTACTGGTTTGAGGATTAGGGGCAACTTAGGAGAGCCAGCTCTTCTCCTCCACAGAGCGGGCTCCAGGGATCAAACTCGATTCATCCAGCTTGGTGGTGGGCACCTTTACCCACCGAGCCATCTTACCAGCCTGATACTTTTTTTAAAGAATTATATAAGGCTCAAACAAAAAACTAGTATTAAACATACCATCTTGACTATCCTCTAGATCTTTCTGTTTTTCTTCTCTTTCATCAGGATCATCTCCATCATCATCGTCGTCATCATCATATTGACCAAGAGCATTTACCAACTCCACAAAAATTTCATCATTTATAAATCCACATTCTAAAAGCCAAATGTCAGAAACAGAGGGAAAAGGGTAATGGCAAAAGTTTATGTATGCGTTTTCTAATCTGGAAGAATAATGAAGGCCTATCAGCACTGTAACCTGAGGGGCAGGTAAGGACAGTCAAGATCAATTTCACAGTCAACAACAAAAGCATTTAGTATCTGTTCAGTATCTGTTGCTTTCTCAGGATCAACTCTCACCAGCTAGTCCAGGGTGTATTACTGCCTTAATCCATGAGGACCTGTGGCCTTAGCTTCCTCCCTATCCATGTCACTGACTGACCACTTCGAACCTGTTTTCCACTATATACTATGACCACATCTCTGCTCACTCAGATATCAGGAGAGCCTCCTGTACACAGAAACCTGAATCCAGGATTCTGATAACTTAATTTCACAGGCTCTGGCTGCCCCCAGGAAAGGCATTGTTGAATAGGGAGCCTTTCTGAAGCACATGTCCCATAAACAAAACTTTAAACTTAGTTTTACTATTGAAAGCTTACCAAAAAAACCCACACACTCTATTCCTATAAAATCTACGTGTTGTTGCTGCTGGAGTTTATAACCAATTATTGATGATTACCAAGTGGCAAATAAGATTCTCAAATGGAAAAACTAAAGAAACACTAAAAATGTATGCCTATAAACCAAGACTAGCTCTTTATAGTCAACTGCAAAAGTTAAGTTTATTATTAAAAAGAGTTTTTTACGAACTCCATGTTTAAGAAACCTTAGGTCTCTAGCAAACCCTCCCATGACAGCCTAAATGAAATGATGTCGATAGGCCCACAGGGAGTGGCGCAATTGGGAGGAGTGGCACTGTTGGAGTAGGTGCAGCCTTGCTACAGGATGTGTGTCACTGGGGGCAGGCTTTCAGGTCTTAGGTGCTTAAGCCAGACCCAGTGTCTGTTGGGGTTGGTCTTGTGACCTGTGAATTCAGAACCTGAGTTCTATGCCTTGGTCCAGACTACAACCTGATCTTGGGGCACTGTATTAACATAGGTACTGCAAAGAATGCTCCCCAGTAATCCTTGATTTGATCAATAAATGGCTGGGATTTATGACTAAGCATAGAGGAGAAGAAGGCAGGACTTATAATTAAGGAAGATTTCAAGAGAGACCAGGAGGAAGAAGAGAAAGATGAGAGAAGTCTCCAGGAGGCCTAGTGGACGATGACTTGTGGCCAACAGAAGTTGGTCCTGAGGACACACATGGCGCACAGCAAGTTGGGTACGATGCAAACTGAAAGCACACGGGCCTGTTGTTTGGATATAAATTAGAAGAGCTCAGAATCTGCCTAGCCTAGAATTACAGTCTATAAATAAATTTATATTTATATTTATAAATAATTTAAATTGTGTCAATTATTGGGAACTATAGGAACAAAAATGGGAAAGAAACCTCCAATAGCTATTAAAAGGTAAAGGGATACAACACCACAGAAAATTAGTATTGCATTAAGTGTCACTCTCTCTCCTTGCTGCCTGCCGTCCGCATGTAGAACTCTAGGCTCCTTCTCCAGCACCACACTTGGCCTGCGTGCCACCATGCTTCCTGCCATGATGAAAACGGACTAAACCTCTCAACAGTCAGCAAACCCTAGTTAAATGCTTTCCTTTTTAAGAGTCGCCACTGTCATGGCAACAAGAAAACCCTAAGACACCCCCACCCCCCAAGAGAATATACATATAGTTCACCTCTGTCTCCATGCACTTTTCCATCATAATTTTTTATTAGTTCTTCAATGAAAGTGCCATCCTGATCCAGAACTTCATCCCCCATATAAGGAATGTTATGTAAAACGGTTTCATCTTCCACCTAAAAGTAAAAAAAGAAAGAGAGAGAGAGAGAGAGAGAGAGAGAGAGAGAGAGAGAGAGAGGAGGGAGAGAGGGAGGGAGGAAAGGAGGGAGGGAGGGAGAGAAAGAGAGAGAGAGAAAGAAAGAAGGAAAGTTAGTTAAAACTAGATGTATTCTAATTTTTAAATTAGAATTTAAATATTTTTTTTCTTGAAGGCCAGAGAAATGGCTTAGCAGGTAGACACTTGCTGCCACACTTGACAACCAGAATTAATTCAATCCCAGAGCCCCGTGTGGTACACAGAGAACTAACTCCCCACATGTTGTCTTCTGACCCCTACGCATTTGTCATGATAAACACAAGCACATACATACATACATACATACACACACACATACATACATACACACACACACACGTGCGCGCCTGTGTGTATGTGTGTGTGTGTATGTGTGTGTGTGTATAGTTACATAGTACACATAGACATAAAACTTAAAACTTAAGCCCTTGATGTGAAAATTAAATGTGATACACTTGCTCAGCATGCTAAGCACTGAGCTTAATTCCTGGCACCACACAAAAAGTTAATGAGGTAACTGAAAACAGTATTTTCCATGAGTACTTACTTGTCTTTATCCAGATCTTTAGAGCAAACTGTAACTACACTTAATCTAATCGGCAGTCCTTCCTTTAGGAAACTGCTGCAGGTTACATGAGAGCTCATGTTTTAAGATACTAAAATGGCAGGTACCTGTAATAGAACTGATGATACATGGCTTATCCAAATAAACTATAAATATTAATCAACAGAGTTTTTAAAAACTTTATTTGGTGATCTGGAATTAGATATTCAATACAATAAAAATCTAGGGATACTCTAGCGTAGGCTCATGTGTTTGAACACTTAGCTCCTAGTTGGTTTAGAAGGTTTAGCAGGTACAACCTTGCTTGAAGAATATGTCACTGGATAACCTTTTAAGATTCCATAGCTCACTCCACTTCCAGTCAGCATCCCTCATTCCCCACGCTGCTGTGTGACTCACATCATTTAGGATGTGAGTCTTAGCTTCATGCTCCAGCCTCTGGCTGTCATGGTGGCTTCTTATCCCCCTGGAGCCATAAGCCCAAATAAACTCTTCCTTCTATAAGTTGCCTTGGTCTTGGTGATTTATCACAACAAGGGGGAAAAAACCCGATACTGATATGAAAGACTATCAACAGTCTTGTTATTCTGTGCCAAAAGATTTATACTTGTAAAATCAAAATATTCTACAGCAATAGAAAATATTTCAATAATTTGATGAACAAGTCATACATCAAACTTGATTATGCTACTAAACAAGATGGGTAAATCTACATTAAAGTGTAACAAACTGCTGGGAAGGGCCAATCAAAGAGAATGTAGGGAGAATAGAATATCTGAGAACACAAAGGACAAAAAACAATCGTAGAAGGAAGAAAACTATTCAACCATGTACATGGCAGCAGCTGTACAGGCCAGCTGGTCCTGAAGCATGTATCAAAAACAACAACAACAACAACAACAAAAAAAAACAAACCTAAGTCGGGGCAGGCGTGTTCAAAAGAGCCCTTGAACAAGGCATTGGTGAAAAGTTGAGTTTTAGAAAGTTAACTCTGAAAAACAGGACACACTGGCAAAGACTCACTGGAGGACAAAGACAACTTTTCAAGTATTACAAGCCTTAGATCACACTATGATAACAATCAACAGGAAAGGACACACTGGAAAAGGCCACGAAATACACAGGTGACCATCAGGCAACTAAGCAACAGGAAGATTAAATGTTTTCAAATCATTACTAGACAACCAATTTTGAGTTTGTTATCAGAAGTTTAAAAAAAGAAACAAAAACTGAGACAAAGCAAAGTGTAAGTAATAAAAGGAAAATGTAGAGTTTAATGTATATTTTGTTCAGGTTCAGAGTATCAGCACACTCTTCTCAAGTTTCATTTCATTTTTCGTGCACAACTTCCATCTAAACTGAGTCTAGTTCATTGAATGTAAGCCAAAATTAAATATTTGGCTATTATGTCTTCTCAGTAGTAGCCATCTTTGCTCCCCAAAGTATATGCTACTCATAATAGTAATCTAGTTAGTTTTGGTCAGTGACCAGGAAAGTCTAGAAATGATCTAAACTTCCCATTGGCAACGTAAAAAACAAAACAAAACAAACAACAAAAAACCCTTAAGAGTCTTTCATAATTCCAATCTGTGCAGGGTTAATGTTTATATGCACTGTGTGAAGATATGTCTCTGTCCTTCCTTGCCTGCCTAAGGAACCTTCTGATTGGTTAAAATAAAAAGCCTACAGCCTATTACAAAAAATAGAATATACAGTAGGACACTGGTAGAGAGAGGAATTCTGGGAAAGAGTCAGGCACAGGAACAATCGCCACCCTAGGCTCTGAGGAAGTTGGACATATGAAATGCCGAGAGACAACCAGCCACGTGGCAGAACTTAGACAAATACAACTAGGTCTCTGTGTACTTACTTCAGAGCTGGGGTGGGCTTAGAAAGGTCCACAATATAAATGTGAAAATAGGAAACCTCATTGAAGGTGTCAGTATGTTTCAATTGCAGTATTTCTTAGTAAACTTTTAAATGCACATATACTTCAACTTCATAAGAATAACTGAAATTTACCTATAACTGCCTCTGTTAGAAGTGTAAGAAAAGTCACTAATTAAAAACATCTACTATTGAAAAACACAAACCGCCTCTAACAAGCAATTCTGTACAGCAATTCTCTCACTTCATCAAGAAATTCTCTCAACATTTTATTAAATACATCAAACAAGTAAAGCTACGGTGATTTTGGCTTTTTTTTTTCTTAAGGGTGTGTGTGTGTGTGTGTGTGTGTGTGTGTGTGTGTGTGTGTGTGTGTGTGTTGTATTCATGGGGGTCCATGTGAGTAGGAATGTGTACAGACTCAGAAGCTATCCACCTTGAGTGGCCTAGAGACTACTGATTAGGTCAGGCTAGGCTGGCCAAAGCCCCTTTCTCCACCTCCCCAGTGTTGGATATACCTGTATACCGCCATGCCAGACTTTTTCATGCATGCATGCGTGTCTCCCTAGCCCCAAACTGTGTATTTTTACTTAACAATACAAGTCAAGAATGTATTCTTTAATTTCTTTTGCTCTACTTTCCTTCGTTCTGTTACCCTAAAGAATTAAATATGAGCACTGTATTGCCAAAGCTTGGACTAGTGCTCTCTGCAGAGACAATGACCTAACTTGTGCATTATAAATCCTGAGGAAAAACAAAACAAACAAACAAAAAAAACCCTAAGAGCAGTTCCTAGTGTACATTAGTGTGTGTGTGTGTGTGTGTGTGTGTGTGTGTGTGTGCGCGCGCGCACATGTGCACACGTATGTTTCGTTTTTTTGAGACAGGGTCTCTATGGTTGTTCCTGAACTCCATATGCAGACCAGACTGGCCTCAAACTAAAGGTGTGCCACTATCTTAATCTTTTCTGAAAAATGTTTGTTGAGAAGCTCTCAGATAACAAAATGGAAAGTCAGGCTGAGGTCAAAAGGCACTTTTAAAGAATAAGAACAATAAACTTCATCTTTAACTCTATTTACTTCAACTTTTCTTGTAGATAATGCAAAAAAGAACATTAAATGACTTTTAACTCTTAATCTTTAAAAATCAGTCCTAGTGCTATCATTTTGATGGCTTTTTAAAGTTATTTTTTCCTTATCAAGGCAAAAAATTACCATGTTGCTTATTTAAATATATTATCAAACAAGCAAAAGCTACATTACTTACATACCATAAAATTCTGTTGTAAGGGAGACCAAGAATACATTATGGGCACAGATGCGACTGCATTCAGGGTTTTTAATGGGATGACTTGTGCTGGAAAGTCCAAGTCACTGGTCACTGAACACTAAAACAGAACATAAATAAATAAAAACTTAAGTAACTCTGAATATAATTTTTATGATGGAAAGGTTTATAAAATCCAAAAAGAATCTTTTCTCTAATGTCTTTTCTCCTTAGACATTCTCCATCTTTTGCAAGCTTTWAAACCCGTCCAGCCTTTTTCATACTTACCATTAGCGGTTAAAATCAAAAACTATATTCATATTGGCCTCAGAAATCTGATCTGCAGCACACTTTCTCCAAACACCTGAGTTTATATTTAATTCTGATCACCCAAGCACATAGGTTAGAATATATTATATATACCAAATGTGTCCTAAGATTATGAATTACATTGACCTTTTTGTTTGTTGAGATGAGGTCCTGTTATTGAACTTAATCTGTAGACCAGGATGTCCTCAAACTCACAATACTCCTGCCTCAGCCTAAAAAGTGCTGTGCATGCTAAGATAACAAGCAGACATCACTATGGAATATATAAACCTTACCTTTTCTCTTGCTTTTTAAAAATGTCATGTTTTATATAATATTACCAAATAATGAATTAAGAGTAACAGATGAGTCTCAATTGCAAAAAACATTCTAATCAAATCTATAAATCTAACTGTTCACATGTAAGACACTGCATTAAGCACAGTAAACGTTTTCTCATAGTTATTACAACACTCTATTTGAAGACACCCCACTTTGCAGTGAGAAAACTAAGATAAAGAAAGGACAAGCAGTTTTCTCAAGATCATTCATGGAGTATAAACAGCAAGTCTGATTCTACTCACTGCTCTGACCCACTGCCATAATACTTCATCTCTATTAATATACCTCTGTCCCTTAAAATGTTATCTCATATTTATGATAATAATGATTTAATTAGATTTCTGGGGTGTCAGAAAGAGACAGAATTTGACCTCCAACAACAGATAGAACTGTGTTTATTAATGCACATAGCGAGGGACAGCTTCTCTCCAGAGAAGAAACTGAGGGTCTGCCGGGGGCAAAGGTAGCTGTGACCCTTTATAGGTGTGAGCGTGAGGCTTGAGTAAGGAAATTGTTGTAGCCTTGGTCACTCCTGCAGTCTCTCCTGCCTGAAACTGTTGGCCCAAGGCAAGACAGACTACCCAACTGTAATCTCACAGGAATCCTGTCTCACAACTGAGGAACTCTATCAGATCTCATAGCACACTATTTTCCCTATATCACAAAGGGAAATACTGTTAACTACACTGTGATCTAATGCCTTCTTATCACAGTGACTTGAACAAAAATGTTGGTTAGAAATTGTTAAAATTTTTGCAACTTTGATTCTAATATGGTAAAAATCTGTGCCCTAATAACCACATTGCTTTCTATCCTGATGAGAAATCCAGCTTTTAAGAGTTCTATTCACAAATGTCAAGCCTCCATGGCTGTCTCAAAAATATCTCAGATATGTTTTGATGATCTATAACGAATAAAAACAGATTGAACCCATAGCAGTCACATATGTACACATATGTACAGAGTCAGTATCGGAGGTTTATGTAGGGTGTTTCCAAGTCAGCAAGACTGGGACTGGATGAGGTGGGATTACCTGCACACAGGCCACATACGCCTACATGTGTACTCATGTATAGAGCCCTCAGTTCTACATAGCTGCTCGGGTACTCTAACCATCACCGCGCCCACTGCCATACAAAGATGATTCCCTTCCTAACGGAAGTGAACGCAACAGACTAAGCAGTTCCAAAGAACTAAGATAGTGATGTCTACTGTGTTTTCCAAAAAAGCAAAGGAAAAATAACAACATCAGAAGCTCAAAGTCAAATAAATAAGGTGTGAATGGCTTATTAATGTTCTCTTTCCTACTAACTGGCTTCACACAGAGCTCTTCATCCCTCCATTTGCTAATCCAATAACAATAGGAGCTAACATTTATTGACCACATACTGTATCCCAGCCACCGTGCTAACTGCTTATATTCATGATCATAAATAGTTCTTGTTATGACCTTACGATGTAATTTTAACATCATAATCCATAAATGGGACTAGGGGCCAGAAGTTAAATCTTCCTAGTAAGAAAGTAAACCTGGAAGGCAGGACTAAAAGCTGAGTCTAACTGTAATATCCAAGAACTTCTTTAATTTATTGTGTCTTAGTTCTTGCTCTCAGAAGCTCACAGAAGACTTCCTATAGCAGCCTTATAATATCTGCTATGTGAATGTGACCACACCCAGTGAGGTCTCAGGGGTATTACCAACAACTCTCCTCTAACTCTATCCCTAACACATCTTCCTGTTCTTAAACCTAACTAGATTAATTTAGGTATGAAATGATTTTAATTATGCAATAAAGCATTACATACTATCCAATAATCTTAAATATAAAACAATTTTCACTTGTTAAAAAATGTTATTAGCTTTTGTTTTATATTTGGTGGGAATAAATTAATTCTACATAGAAGATGTCTATAGCTTTGAGAGACAGACTGGCTCTCCAGCCCTGACTTACCTATGTTAGCTCATGAATCCAAGGTCATGTGTAAGTCAGACAGAGAACATTCTTTTCAGCCATTAGATAAGGAGATGACTGATTTGCAGAAAACTTTCTGGCTATATTAAATGAAAGCTGGGAACTTACAGAAGCACAGAAAATAGGAAGGCATGGGCTACAGCACAAATAACACCTCCAGTCCAATACCTCTGGCCTGTTTCTGGTACCCATCACTTCAAAATTTTGAGTCATCCACAAGTCACCAAGGGATGAAACACAAGCTCTGTAAGAGTAAGAACATCTGAGGTGAAAGGTATGATTTTACCTTTCTACCAATATTCTGCAGTGTCTCAAAACATATGTTTATGGTGTCAACAGACTGTTTGCTGATTCTCTGTGGCAGAAAGCTCAGTTCCTGCCAAGTTCTGAGAACACCGATGTGAAGAATGAACCTGAGCTCTGCAGAACCTCTGGATCCTACCCCACACAGCCTCTAGCCATGCTGCAACCATACCCTTCTCACTTATGAAATGGTACCGAAATGCCACAGCATTCGCAGGTAAAACAAGTTAGGAAATGCTATGGTTGTTGACTTACACAAAACTTCCCATTACTTAGCAACTTCACTTTCTTTGAACTTGTTTCACTCTCAACTCTTCAACTATTCACATCGCTCAGAACAGTGCAAAAGCTGCTGACGTCACGAGTCTCCAGAGCATTTTTGCCTTCTCAGTTATACCTCTAGGAGGCCTACTTTAGCAACTTAAATTTCTAATTCTAGCTCAGCTCCAATTTCAGGATCACACAAGACATTATTACAGAAAATTCATCAACAGTGGTAAAGAAAACAAGTTACCAAGRGTGGCACATTGTCAGAGAAACACAGCTTACTGGTAAGTAACAAGGTTCCTCTGAGATTGGAGACTTACATCAACTAGCTGGTACAATAGGCGACTGTGTGGCTGGAGAGGAAGCCAACCAAAAATAGTAGTTGTAGGAGTGAGTACACAACCAAACTGAGACTCTTGGCAGAAGACTGGTTCCAAGTAAAAACTGTATTATGGGAAACCGTAGAGGGAGAGCAGGTGAATGGCCTGCAGGGAAGGGAGAAAAATTAACACACCCTATGTGCCAAGCACCACATTAGAGACTTTACCAAAGTTGACTTTAAAATTCACCACTACCCTATGAGGTAAATATTCATCACAAAGGACAATAGTAACAGCCATCCCACCTCTGAATGATCCTTAACATGAGGGCAGTTAAACCCAGCTTCAAAAAAGTGCATGGGAGTTATATCACACCCCCTACTGGGTGGTGTGATCATACATTCTTGGATACTCACTGGCTCATTTAGTTAGTTCATACTGAGACACAATGAATTGTCATTATTTTCAAACATACTCCTATTTCTCCATGTGAGAATAATGAAGAAACAGAAAAGCCATGGCCCCGGGAGAGAATGTGAGTGAAAGGCATCAGCTACTCTCAACTCAGGAAGGCCATCAGCCCAGGAGAGAGTGAGGAGGAGACATCAGCTATCAACCTCAAAGAGAAGCTGAAGATTATTTCCAAAACTACCTTAATGTTTCTTCAGGACTTAAGGAAAGAAAGGGAACAAAATCCAAGTTTTTAATTAGCTAGGCCTTATGGTAAGGGCAGTATACATATTTAAATTCAAGACTGCTTTTAGGTGAAGCAGGAAGGAAAAAATAAGGAATGAGTTAAGCAGCATGTATTGAGGAAGCTCAATAGCAAACATGAGTTTCAGAACCAGTTTGAAGGGCAAAGGAGAAAGACTAAAGGGGACATTCTCGAGAAAAAGTGCCTTGCAAACAAGAGGGTCAGAAATAAAAACACGAATGGGCCTAACATCTTCATGCAAGTATTTAATGAAGCCTAAGAAATAAACAGTAGAGTATTCCAGATTGTAAACTGCTTCCATTTTTGACATTACACATTTATGTCAAAAAGCCATTACATACTAGAGTCTCCCTTGTAACAAAAGGCTATTATCTTGGATTTCACTTTCATCTAATGTCACTCTTACACTTCTTCTTAGCAGAAATGCACAAGCATTTCAGGGTGTGTGTGTGTTAGTGTTAGGAGAGGGGAGTGTTTTTGTTGTTGCTTTGCTTTAAGATAGGGTCTCTCTGTATAGCCCTAGCTGGCATAGAATTCTCTATTGAGACCAGACTGGCTTCAATCTTATGAAAATCCTCTGGCCTTGGCTTCCTGAATAATTAGATTATATGTAGCTTTCAGGAGGATTAGTGTGATGGCTAGTCTTAGTTGTCAACTTGACTACATGTAGAATTAACTAAAACCCAAATGGCTAGGTATACCTGTGACAGATTTTTTTTTAATTAAATCATTTTAAGTGGGAAGACCCACTTCTAATCTTGATCTTCACAGTATGAAGATAGATACATCTCTTTTTTTTTTTTTTTTTTTTGGTTTTTTTTGGTTTYTCGAGACAGGGTTTCTCTGTGTAGTCCTGGCTATCCTGGAACTCACTCTGTAGACCAGGCTGGCCTSGAACTCAGAAATCCGCCTGCCTCTGCCTCCCAAGTGCTGGGATTACAGGTGTGCACCACCACGCCCGGCGATAGATACATCTTTATCCAGCTCTTTTAAGTGGAAGATCTACTTTAATCTAGACATCTTCTGCTGGAAGCCAAAGGACACGGAAGAAGGAAACTTGTTCTCTTTGCCTGCTTGCCCTGGATCGTGAGTCCTTCTCACTGACATTAAAGCACACTTCTTCGGAATTCAGGCATACACTAATGACAGCTAAAAAAAAATCAGGCTTCAATGACTTAATAACTTCTAGATTCTTGTACCTTCCATTTGTAGACAGCCATTGTTGGAATAGATGAGCCACAGCCTGTAAAACATTCTAATAAATCTTATCCATCCATCCATCCATCCATCCAKCCAKCCAGCCAGCCAGCCAGCCAGCCAGCCAGCCAGCCAGCCATCGGTCAAGCTCTTAAGAACTCTGACAGATTTTGGTATCAGCACTGGTTCTAGAGCAACAAAAATGTAAGGATGAATCTTTTAAATATCTATCTGAAATAGGCATCTCACTTTGTCAACACTTAGTTACTGAAGCCTTTCCTGGAACCTCAGAGAATCCTGAATGATGAAAGCCCATGATGTGAACTATTTTACAGACTAACGAGACAACTACATTTGATTACTCTGATTCGTCAATTGTGAGACACAATGGATTTGGTGACTCTGTATATAAAACTTTGGACAATTTGTGGAAAAATAAGGAAAAGAATGACACTGGTCAGTTGACTCTAGCATCACTGGATAAACTGACAATGGAAAAGAATGAGCTTCATGATATAATTAATCAGCTTCTAGCATCTCAGAATATAGTGAACTCAGCAACGAACTAAGCAATAAAACTGTCCAACTCTAGGTGTACACAGTCTAAAGCAGTGGTTTTCAACCTGTGAGCAGTAACTCCTTTGGTGGTTGCAATTCCTTTGGGGGCTCACATATCAGATACCCTGCACATCAGATATTCACAATTCATAACAGTAGCACAATTACACTTACGAATAGCAATGAAATAATTTTATAGTTGGGGTTTACCACAACATGAGGAAGTATAATAAAGAGCTGCAGTTTTGGGAAGGTTGAGAACCACTGATAAAGGTTTCTAAGTATGCCCTAGAAGAGATCTCTCTAGCAGCCATAGAGCTCAAGTTACAGAAAATCAAACCAAATCCCCAATATAAGACTAACTAAATTACAAATAAAATCCAAGTCCCAGCATCAGATGGTGTTAAAATCAAGCACATTACTAATAAAGAATAGGATCCTATAATTGATATGGAGATATGTGGGAAGCTGAGAACTGAACCCTCAGATTCTCAAGAGTGTGCTGTGTATGACTTAAACCTCCTAGGGAGTTCCAGAAGACATGACTGTCACTAGTCCTGAAAACCAAAAATGGCCAGAGGGGCACCATTTGAAGAGCTTTGTTGTCACCCTTTTCCTCAGGTGTCAGACCTGAGCATCTGAAGCGTTACTGTTCAGTTGAATGAATTAAATTCAGTAGGTTTAATTGGGCCCTGAGGTACCACGGGGTCAAGTAGCAGCACTGAATCACCAAAGACAATGTGACTGTAGTTATGGTATTGGGCAGCATAGACAAAACGATGTCCATAACAGCCTGACCTGTAAAAGATAACACAGGAAATCTGATTTTTATGCTATTGGCTAATCAATCATGGTATGCCCAGGCAGGGAAACATTGTAGGAACATAATAGATTTGCTAATGTGTTGGTAAGGTGAGATCGGGCTTGTCTCTACTAGGTCATCTTCATTATGAACCAGTGGTTACATGGCTTTGTTTTAGGGATATTTCATTTTTTAATGGTTTTTAGCTGACACTCATGGAGAGAATGAATCCTTAGAACTGCCGCTAGTGAAAGGAAATCCAATCTAAGAGTGTGTTTCTTTACAGAGCAGTGTCACACCATCCTTTGGGCCCTCTGCTGGAAGAGTAGAATCAAGTCTCAAATAATGCCTTTTAAATTGTATCCCCTAGTAAGATGTAAGACAGTACTGTATCATATCTCTCTGAATGTAAAATAGCTTATATCTGCTTTATGATACATATGTTGCTCAGAATGTTTCTTTCCAGATGATAATCGAGAACCTAATTTGAAAAAAAAAAAATGGTGCCAGGTACAAGAGTAACAGAACTGTGCTGTTTTCTACTTTTCTTTTTTTAAAGAGTCTGCTAGATGTCTCTACATTTTTGTTCAAATGACTATAGAACCTGGAAAAGCTGTTGCTGCTATTGATGTATAACATACTGCTACTATTGGTCTTCTCTCTCTCTCTCTCTCTCTCTCTCTCTCTCTCTCTCTCTCTCTCTC
>BDUI01000587.1:53268-85151 GCA_002335545.1 Apodemus speciosus | reverse complement strand
GAGAGAGAGAGAGAGAGAGAGAGAGAGGCAGGCAGGCAGGCAGGCAGGCAGGCAGGCAGACAGACAGACAGACAGGGTGGGGGTAAATAATTAAAGAACTCCTGAATTTAAGAGGGAATAGGGAGGAGCTGAGGGAGAGGAATGGAAACCATGCAAAGACAGTACTCCTGAATGAAATACTCAAAATTTTTAAAAAGGCACCAGACTAAACTTTAAAAAGAATGGGAAGAGAGATGGCTTAGTGATTAAAAGTACTTGCTGCTCTTACAGAGGACCTGAGTTCAGCTCCTAGCACCTACAAGGTAGCTTATAAACCCATAACTCCAGTTACAGGAAATCCAATACCTTCTTCTGATCTCTAGAGACACAAGGCATGCACACAGCCCATTCACATACATGTAGACAAACCCTCATATACATTTAATAAGATTTTTTAAAAGATGGGGGTCTCACTATTATAATTCAGGATTTGAAATCACAAATATCCACCTGCTTCAGATTTGAGCTACCACACTCCATTCAAAAATAAATCTTAAACAAATAAGCCTTGCAAAAGAATTACCTGAAATGCCTGTCTTAGAATGTTCAGAGACATTGGCATAAGTATCCCTTTCACCCTTCAAATAATAATGAAAGCTATTGCTTCCAATCTCTACTTTTTGATTTTCATGATAATGGGGAAGGTATAATATAAAGTATGTAAAATTACAATTTATAAATTTGTAAAATTGTAAATCAGACATTAAAGATGTCACCTAAAAACTATAAAGAACTAGGAACTTTTCCAAATCATGTATTCTCACCCAAGACCATAGCACCATGAACATCACCAAAGTCACCATTAGGATCATACAGATAGTATTACCTGTGAAAATGCCACTGAGCCACCACAGAAGCCTTAGAAGCCTGTGTGCCMCATGACCTCCACAAGCTTCATATGACAGCAAATTATGGCCTGTTTATTATAATGCTGCTATACATGAAAATGCTCACTGAAATAATTACTTCAGAATAGGTGATCTCCATGTTTATTCGTTCATGAATAATTTACAATAGTATAATCTTAATTCCAAATTACTTGCTTTTCCTTCAGTTTCTACTCAACACCCTTTATCACATCTTTCTATGTAAAACAGGGCACCTAAACAGAAATGTTCAAACCAGAATGCTAATAAGTAATTCTCTTCTGTTTAGATCTCTGCCATTCCCTACCATCTTGCTGGCAGTATGTTTTGATGAGATACTTAATAATAGACTCTACCATAGGACTTTTGAGATTATAATATAATTACAGCATTTCTCCCTTCCCTCACTATAGGATTTTATTTTATTTTTTTGCCTTCCTTTGAAAAATAAGAAGTTATCTGATGGTGATTAAGATCTCTCTCACTCAGAAAATCTAACTGTAGAAAATGCCAATCTTGGAATACTGAATTTTTTAAAATTCTCAGTCTTTAAACAAAATGCATAATAAAAAGCTTTCTTAGATCATAAATATAAAAACAAATATTTCTTACAACATGACTAATTTTTATTAAGGAGACAGGGAGGAAAACGACTGTGAATTAGAAAGCCTTGCTCTAAATAATACTAATCTGAGCATTTTAGAGATTTGATTTCAAAGTTATTTTTAAGTCTAGTATGCCTAAATAGCCAAAACATATCCTAAAACACACCAAGCTATTAAAAGTATTAGTAGTATGGTAAGGCTGCCACTGATACACACTGAAAGACTTAGCAACAAAAGAGAGACATCCTGAAATCTGAATTCTTCTCAATAAGCAATAAACATTCCAATAAGTGAAAGCAAATGTGTTGATAATTGTCACAACACTGGGTTAACCAACCTCCCTAGTCCCGCGCAATGAGCTCACAGAAGTCATGATGTGCACAGGCTGTATCCTTCGCTGCTTCCATTCTTGGTTTAAGGTTTCAGTTCTTTCCAAAATTTTCTGACGATTGGAACTAAACATGGTCTTTTAAAAACAAACGAGAAATTGTTCATTGTTACAATATGTAGCATCTTTAAAGCAGGTTAAAATCTAGTGAATCATCAAAAGTACCATGACCATGTCCTCAAATGTACACAGATTTCACACAATACACTACAGTTTTCCACACTCTAATAATAAATACAAAAACATCGCTCCTAGTTCCTTGTAAGTGAAAGGGAAACAGGAAATTATTTCCATCCTCCTTTTGTTTAACTTTGTATTTCAGAATCACAATGACTTTAGAAACACAAAATCATAAAACAAATGCCTTTGTGTTTCGGTCCTGAGTCTATACAAGCACTGCAAGGCATGCTGAAAAGACTGATTTTCAAACAGGGCTGAATAAACCTTAATTTAAATATTTGTTATCATTAATGAGCATGATAAATATTTTTTCACTTTTTGAGAAAGGGTCCATGTATCCCAGGATGATCTTGAGCTTCTTTATTTTTTATTACATTGTTGATTTATGTGCCTGTGCACTACGTRCTGCAGCGCTTCTACAGACGTCAGAGGACTTGTGGGGATTGGTTCTCTCCTCCCACCACAAAGGTCCTACAGATCAAAATCAGGTCATCAGGTTTAGCAGCAAGTACTTTTACCTGACGAACCTCTCTCATCAGTGCAGTCTTGAACTTCTGGTCCTTCTGTTTCTACCTCCCAAGTGCTGGCATTAGAGGCACACAGCACAGAAGATCAAGGACCATCGCTTTCAAGTCTTAATCGACTTTACTGTAAATATGACCTTGACTGAAAAAGTACCGTTTCAAAGTAAATCTATTTAACTTGAGGGTGGAGGAAATTAGTTTCCATTATATATATATATGCATTTTTATGAAATTACCTTTACTTCGTCAGCTCTTCTGAACCTCTTGAGCTGTCTCAGTCTCATGTACTCTGATTTTACACGTTTCCGCCAACAAACCGGTCCCTTCTCAGATTTCTTCCCAGTCTGGCCCATGATTATTCTAAAAGCAATGATTTCATATTATAATCACTTTATCTAACCAGCTTGAATATGATCTTTTAATTCCAAGCAAACTGATATCAACAAAACATTTTTACTGTTGATATTTGTAGAGAAAAGCCCATGTAATCTGTATAACTAAATCCTGAAAATGGGTCACTGAGTGATTTTATTTAATTTTTTTGTTTGTTTGTTTTTTTGAGTCATGGTTTCTCTGTGTAGCCTTGGCTGTCCTGGAACTCACTCCAGAACAGGCTGGCCTCAAACTCAAAGATCCACCTGCCTCTGCTCCCGAGTGCTAGGATTTAAGGAGTTTGCCACCATGCGCAGCTTTTAAAACATGTTTTTTTATAAACACATACTTTTATCTATAAGTCTTAAACAGCAGCAGGTTTATAGATATGTGATTTCATTGTGGGAATTATGTATACTATACAACAAACTAGTTTTCACTCCCTGGGGCTCACATTTTTAGAGTAAAATCATTCTTTAAGTTTTTAATTATTAAGAAGCTAGAATAGGGGGCTAGAGAGATGGCTTAGTGACTAAGAGTACTGGCTGCTCTCCTAGAGGACCCAGTTCTGAATCCCAGCACTCACATAGCGGTTTACACCCACCTAGGGGATCTGACACCATCTTCTGGCCTCCATAGGCATCGGGCACCCAAGTGGTGCAGACATAACATGTAGGCAAAACACCCATATAGACAAAATCAAATAAAATACATAAAATAAATAAAATGCATTTTTAAAAACACCGTTATAGAAGCATCGTACAACTGAATGATCATACACCTTACCCCCCATGTCCACAGGCTTCACATGTATGGGTTCAACAAACCTCTGATCAAAAATATTCAGTGGGGAAAAACTAAAACTAGGAAACAACAACAAAAACCCTGAATTTGTTTCACGCCGAGTACTATGCTCACTCGACACAATAAATGAAGGGTAAGCACAAACTTATGGCCATTTTTCCTAAACTGTATTATACAACAAACAGTGCAGCAACTATTTATATAGTATCTCTGTTGTATTAGCTAATTTAGTATAATACAGATAGTTCACTGGTTATGTCAATTACCTTGCCATTTTATATGCCATGGATTTTGGTATCCAAGGGGCTACTCCAACCATTCCCTCTCAAATAGCAAGAGACCTCTCTAGTTGCAAAAAGTACAAATGAAAAGGTTCCATGTACACATTAAGAGTAGAAAGTGTACAGTAGGATAGTAAGGTTAATCAGGGCCAGGCGGTGGTAGAGCATACCTTTGATTCCAGCACTTGGAAGCAGAGACAGACTGATCCCTGAGTTTAAGGCCAACCTAGACTACAGAATAAGTTCCAAGACAGCCAAGACTATACAGAGAAACCCTGCCTTGAAAAATAAAACAAAGAATAAACCACTACACACACACACACACACACACACACACACACACACACACACACCTGATCAGACTTCTCACTTCAAATATTATGATGGGGTCTTTACTTCTCATGCCACTTTTATTCACATGAGGGGTTTTGTGAGGAAGAGGAAAGAGAAATGCAGCAAATACAAAGCAAATGCCTCTACCTTTAGTTGCAGACTCCATGAGCCAACTATATGCTAATAAATATGGGAACTGGCTATAGTTCACCAGACATATAACACATCCCAGAACCTGTACCTTAAGTGTTCTTTTCTTATACAACTATTAAAATCATATTGTCTCTTCAAGAGATTACAAGGACATTTCTGCCTAACTATATAAAAATGTTATGAATTTCCATTATCTCAGGAGCAATAGGAAAACAGAGTTGAGTCAAAGGGAAGGTGGGGTGACGTATATTCAGAGAAGGCCAAGCTGGCAGCCATAGAGAAACAGGAGAGGAGACAGGGAACTGAAGGAGTAACTGTGTGCCCAGGTTAGCCGGCTACAGAGCAGTCTCTAAAGCACTCGCTTTACACCATGCTGGAGACCAGAGAGAAAAGTGATCACTTAGATCCAGACACTGAGGTGGGACGGGCTGGAGGAGGTCACTAGAGAAATGCCTTTCAACATGATGCCTTCTTTTCAGGAGCCCTCCTATTCTCTCAGCCTCCTGTCCACCAGAAGGGGAAGACCTGACTCCTTCACAATTCCCAAACCCCACTAATGTCACAGTAACACTTAAAAATCACAATTTTCACTGTACTCCAGACCCCCACTGTAAATAAACTTTTCACTATCAAGAACAGGTTTTACTCATTTTTAAAATCCCAGAGCCTACCTCTGTGTAAATAATGGACTTAAAAACAATGAAAGTTTATTAGTAATTTAAACTGAGAGAAAGTAACCTGTATCTCATTAATACATCATTTATAAAGTTTAGTTTTCCTAAAAGGGTGGCCATCCTTTACTATCTCTACACAGAAGCCAGAAAGAAAAGGAAAAAGTGAAAAAGGAAGGGGGGAAGGAGGAAGGGAAAGGAGAAGAGAAGGGAAGAAACAAAGAGAGAAGAAACATGTCAAACACCCAAGAAACCAAGTGATGAGTATGAATCTCAGGGACACTTAGGATCCTGGTTGAGCTTAGTCAGAACACTTGGGCCCTACTGTCAAGCGAATAAAATCAGTTTCAGTAACTACTCAGTTATATGAGAGAAAGAAAAAAAAAAAAAAAAAAAGACATAGAATCACGCACACCAGCATCCAAAACACGCCATACTAATTTAGGTTTTCGAAGAATCATAGAGGGTAGAAAAGTCAAGACACTTCTCTGAATTTAAAAGTTAGTGTTGTTACCATATAGAATGTCTCTTTCTAAAGCATTTCATCCTTCAAATTGTTCTAATAAATAAAGCTGGGTGGGGCACCCAATAAATAATTTGAAATTTTCTTTTCTAGAATATCTATAGTGCAACTTTTACTTCTTTAGCTGATAAATTACCCAAGTATTGAATACTAATAAGCTCAAACTAGCAAATTTATTTTTTTAGATTTGTGTACTCATTTAAAGTTTTGTTTCTTGAGATAGGATCTCACTACATAGCCCAGGTTAAACCTCAAACTGACTGCAGTCTTGCCTCAGCCTCAAAAATACTGGGTTACAGGTATGAACCATAAGACCTACCTACATCATCTTACTTTCTTTTTAAATGGTGCTAAAGTTTAAAGCAAGGTTTCACGAACACTAAGCAAGTACATTACTATTGAACTACACCACTAATTTTGATTTGTTTAAAACACTAGTTCAAATACCAGCAAGATGGCTTAGGGGGTAACAGTGGTTGCTGATAACCTGATAATGAAGGAACCTTAATTAAACTATTGCCTCCATCAGATTGCCTGTAGGCAAATCTGTGGAGCATTTTCTTGATTAATGCTTTATGTGAGGGGAGGCTTTGACGGGGAGGACAATTTAAGACCTACTATGTACCCAAACTGTTTACTTGCCTTTAAGAGAACATGGAGGCAACAGATGAACCTCAAGGACATTATACTAAGCAAAACAAGCCAGTCACAGAACAGATACAGTCTATCTCTAGTCATGCAAAGTATCAAAAGTATTAGGTTGATGCAAAAGTAATTTCAGTTTTACATTGTAGAAATTTGCCCTTTGTTCCTGGAACACATTGTTAAATAAATGTGGTTCTGTTATGCATCATTTTAATGTTCATTTCTTACTTTAAATCTTTTCCTGTGACTTACTCCTTGCTTGTTTTGGATTTATTCTATACTACTTGAAATGACGTTAGGAAAAAAAGCATATTCAAGAGATTTTTTTATTCAAGTTTAAAACAGGTCATAAAATAAAGCAGCTTGAAACCTCAACACACATTTAACCTAGTAACTGATCAAGAGTGAACCAGGAAGTGGAGGTCCAACAAGTTTAGCAAAGGAGATGGAACCTGGAAGGAATGAAATGACTGGCCATGTGAGGCTGAGAAAGCCAAATGAGAACAATTGTCTAAGCACCTCTTACCTGAGAAGCTGCCACAGAACTCAATGTAGACTTGGACCATCCAAGTCATCCTGCATCTGAGACAAGTTGGAAACATTCAGTAAGTACCTCATGTGCTGATGAGAGGTCCAAAAACCATTATTTTGAACTACTCTTCTCTCAGTCTATGCAACGCTGATCCATTTCTCCACCTGACTGTGAATTGCAAACGGAATTATATACAACAACCATGATGGCCAGCTCCATGGTTGAACCAAAAAGCTCCACAGTAATGCCCAAAGCCAACATGCACCAAAAGGTTATGGTCCATTACAGCTCTCTGACTCCTGGGAAAAAATCCTTACAACCGAGATGTGTGCTCGACAAATCAATGATATGCACCTGACTGCACATCACACAACCAATACTTCCAAAGTTGAACAAATTGGGCTATGACGTTTCATTTGATCCTCCATATTCGCCCTACCTTTCATTCACCAACTATCACTTCTTCAAGTATCTCAACAACTTCTTGCAGGAAACAAACTTCCACAGCCAGCAGGATACAGAAAATACTTTCCAAATGTTTGTCAAATCATGGAGTGTAGCAATGCAACATTCTGAAAATCTCTCTTCTGATCTAAGAGGCAAACTTTTACTCACACCCAGAGCTAATAATACATCTTGAAGTCACTCAAGACTTAAGACTGCTAGCCTACTATGTACACAAATTGTTTACTGGCCTTTAAGAGAACAATGTAACAACCAACCTTACTTGTCTTGGATTCCCCAGGTAATCAGCTTTTACAACCTAAGCTAAAGCACAGCTGGAATCGCTATGTACTCTCCCACGCCCCAACCCAGAGTAATGCATGTGTATCTCTTCCTAATAGCAGCAAATACAGAAGTTAAAAACAGCTCCCTAAAATCTACAAGAAGGTTGAAAGAAACTTGGTAATAAACAGTGATGTTTGTTATATAGATGAGCTGGGATCTGTTGGAGTCAGTGACTTAATCCCTTGTAAAACTCTGTTAAAGATTTCTTTAAAGTTTCCTATTCCTCATGTGATGCTTTCAGTGCATTTCAATAAATACAGGGTACAGCCCTTTGTTAAGGACATATACAGATGATACAACAGACACACACACAGCTCACACAACCACACAGAAGAAAGAAAACCACACAGTCATACAACAGACAGACCCAGGGTCAGAAGACAGCCCTTCAGGCAGGCACAGATTCAGACTCTCGTAATAGACGGAAGATTCCCAGAAGCCACAGGTAGTATGATGTAGAATAACCACCCTCTTGGTTAAACAACTCCAAGAGGAAGTGCTTTTATTTCTTTCCTTAATGAGGGACACTGATTATTGGCAACTCAAAGTTAATCCCTAATGCATTATAATCCACACATAATTATAATGGCATACAGTTTTTGTTTTATATACTACAAAAAGAATGAAACTTATTTGTATCCCAAGCATGGTGGTACATACCATTAATCTCAGCACTCAGGAGGCAGAGGCAGAAGCAGAGGGATCTCTGTGAGTTTCTGGCCACCCTGGTCTTACATAGCTAGAACTGTCAAAAAAAAAAAAAAAAAAAAAAGGAAGGAAGGGAGGGAGAGAGGAGAGGGAGAGAGAGAAAGAAAGAGAAAAAAGTTGCGTGTGTGGGAAGTGTTGATTTGATGGTTCTTTTGTTTATTTTTTGTTAATTTAACTTTTTTTATTAGATATTTTCTTTATTTATATGTCAAATGTTATCCGCTTTCCAGGCTTCCCCTCCTAAAACACCCCACCCCATCCCCTCTCCCTGTGCTCATCAACCCACCCACTCCTGCTTCCCTGACCTGGCATTCCCCTACACTGGGGCACCTGCTTTTTCAGGACCAAGGGCCTCTCCTCCCTTTAATGTCCCACAAGGCCATCCTCTGCTACATATGCAGCTGGAGCCATGGATTCCCTTCATGTGTACTCTTTGGGTGGTGGTTTAGTCCCTGTGAGCTCTAGGGGGTACTGGGTGGTTCATATGGTTGTTCCTTCTATGTATGGGGTTGCAAACCTCTTCAGCTCCTTCTGTCCTTTCTCTAGCTCCTCCATTGAGGACCTTGTGCTCAGTCCAAAATGGATGGCTGAGAGCATCCACCTCTGTATTTGTCAGGTACTGGCAGTGCCTCTCAGGAGACAAAAATATGAAACGCTTCATGAATTTGCATGTCATCCTTGTGCAGGGGCAAATCTTCTCTGTATCAGTTCAATTTTAGTATATGTGCTGCTGAATTGAGCACGATTTAATGGCTCTTAATTTGGATTAATAAACATGTTTGGACCTAGTTTTAATGATTTGAAATTCAACCCAAAACACAATTCTTTTCACACCAAAAGTCAAAACCATCACAGAAACAAAAAGTAAAAAAGTACTTCCCCAAAGGTTGTGGACAAAAGATAAAAGTTTTAATGATCTGTTATATTCATCAATGTGAATATACTTAACATTACTGAACCATACACTTTAAAATCGTAAATACGTAGGCTAGACAGAGGCTTCAACTGTTAAAGAGTAATTACGGTTCCTGTAAAGGACCCAAGTTCAGTTAGCAACATGTCAGGTGGCTCATAACTGCCTGGAAAACTAACTCCAGGGGAATGTAATGTTTCTGGTCTCTGCGGGCACCATCGGGCATGGATGTACATTTTCCCCACACAGACATGTACATATACCAAAGGTAAGCATAGCAGGATGTGGTGGCACACTTCTTTACTTCCAGCACTCAGGAGGCAGAGGCAGGTGGAACTCTATGAGTTCCAGACCAGTCTGGTCTACAAAGTTAGTTCCAGGGCAGAGAAACCCTGTCCTTAAAAAGAAGAAAAAGAAAAAAAAAGTCTATTATTCCAGCACTCTGGAAGCAGAGAGGCAGGAAAATCAGTCTGTTTGATTCCACCTAACACACACAGTGAATTCCAAGCCACCCAGGTTCACAGTAAGACTCTGCTCAAAAATAAACAAATAGACAAGCAAATATGTGATGGAGAGATGGCTCATCATTCAAGAGAGCTTATTGCTCTTACAGACGACCAGGATTCAGTTCCCAGCATCCACATGGCAGCTCACAATCACCTGTAGTCCCAGGGATCCAATGCTTCCTCTGACCTCTGCAGGCTCTTGTACAACACAGATACAGAAAAGTATATCAATATTTTAAAATATATTTTTCTAAGAAACAAAAATATGTGTTTTTGTTCTGGGTTTTGTTTGTGGTAATGTACTGTGCATTAAATCCAGGGCTCTATACATACTAATCATCAAACTGTATCCCCATTCTGTGTTGTTTTTTAGCACAGTTAAGAGTAAAGCAGTTCACTTAGGGATTTCATGTGCACTAGACAGAGTAGAGGTTCAACAAACAATAATTAGTTCTATTGTTAACAAGCACATGGTTGGTACTCATATGTCTGCAAACAAAACACCCTTAAACTTCACTACAGACTATAACATCACACCTGAAAGACTTCAGTGATGGTTGATGGCAGCTCTCCCACTCCTTAAAGAACATCAACTATCTCACTTAGTTTTTTGTTTTATTTCCAGTCCTTCTCAGCCCTTGTGATAAAAAAAAACAAAAACAAAAACACTAAAACAGATAAAAAATGTTTTGTCTTGTTGACACTTTTTGTTTAGCTGAGGATAACTTGAAACAGTTTGGTTTCTATGAATGCACTTGGTCACTAGGTAAATTTGCAGAATTGTCACTTTGTTTTCTTACCCATGCTCACATTTTTTTTTTTCCAATCACTGGGATTTCTAAAACTTTCTGGCTTTAATCAACAGCCTAGTAAGTACTTAAAGGAAATTCTTGTAATAACCAATAAAATAAGTTACCATAATTCACCATGTGACAGAAAATGGCCACATAAAACTCACTTGCTGAAAGCCTGTTACCAGACTTCTACCTTCAGGAGGAAGAGCACTATTTAATGATTTGATCCTTTTTGCTGAGGCTACCCAGATCCTCTTCTACAACACACCAAAAAGATGACGACTATGCCAAAAAGCGAGGTTGGTTCCTGGGCCCTAACAACTTTGCCAGCCAGCAGCAAAAGCCAGACGACACCACCATACCCTCCCCTGAGTAGGCCAAACAGGTCATCAGTATACCTGGCAGCTGGTGATGATTGTCTGAGCCTCCACCAGGTCAGGTGGACATGGCTAGTCCAACAAACCCAGTATAGGCTGGCCCTCATTAAAGACAGATTAACTTCTTATGGGCTCTAGTCTCATGAGTGCAATGGTAGAAGATAGTTATTTCTGGAGAATTTGGGAGTTTAGGAGCCTTTGGGCCTCCTGGGTGTGTGTTACCTAGTAATCACTGCTCTGGGTTTTAAGCATAGAGGCCAGTGACCCGCAGGAACGCACAGGCCTCTATCGAGAGACTCTTCTAGCCAGCTGTGTGCCGGGCCAAGGGGACTAGATATTTTCAGTAAAGCACCACGTGTCTCAATTTTTTTAAAAGTGTTGGTCATAGATTAAATAATTTTTAAAATTAAAATAAAATAAAATAATTATTTCAGGTCTCTGTCAATATGAACCTGACTTCCCATATACAAAGCCCCTTTCCAAGCTCTGCCATAAAGATAAACTTTTTAGAAGAGGGTAAAGTGAAGGGACTGGAATTGAGAAAAACACCTGAGCAGTAAGTGTCTCTAAACTGAAGAGCCTTCTAATTCAATTGGAATAGGGAAAGAGGTATTTTGGACCTCAGGCTAAACAGAATCTTGACATGTTAATAGTTAGATATTCCAGAAAGAGAGCTATTATTATTTCATGACAATCTTTTTATTCCTTAGGTATCTCATAGAAGCTATATTTCCTATAAGCAAGTAATAAGACAGACTGAATGACTGACTGACTGATGGAGGTAAACAATGGTTATTTTATACATTACACCAAATCTTTACAAATTTCTTAAATTGTAGTCATGGCAAAATTAAGCTCAACAATAGTATAACCACCTACAGATGTAGTAACTCCATTACACAAGGAGAAGGAAGGGCAATACATCTTAAAGAAAACTAAAAAAATCTTGTGGAACAAAATTAGGTGTTGCAAAAGAACAGACTGATATTTTATAGAGTGAAAATAGTATACCAAAATCAAATACTTAGGGAGGATGAAATGTAAGGTCACGTGGGCTACATAGTATTTCTAGGCCAGCCTAGGCAATAGACTAAGATGTTACCTCAGAAAAACGGCATGTATGTATATGTGCTATGTGTGTGAAATGCCTGCAGAGTCCACAGAGGGCATTGGCTCTGCTGGGACTGGACTTAAGATAGCTCAGCTCTTAGCTGCCATATGGGTGCTGGGAATTGAACACAGGTCCTCTAATAGAGCAGCCAGTGCTCTTAACTGCTAAGGCATCTATCTAAACCAGCCCTAAGGTGACCATCATTAGAGACTACCAATAGCAAAGGCAGTGTGGATAGGGAAGACTATAGCTCCTGTGCAGCCTCCACCGAACTGAAACTCAACATAAATGGCACAACCACTTTGAGAAAGTTTGTCAATCTCTTGTGAAGTGAAATAAATATTAATTACATGACACAGCAATTCAACTTGGAGGCAGTTATTCAAGAAAAACTAAAATATAAGTATAAAAGATCCACACAAACAGTAACAGCTTTCTTAATAACCAAAAACTAAAAAGTTCCATTTATCCATCAACAGACAAGTGAAGGAAAAGGAAAAAAATTTTTTAAAAAAAAACCCTAGAATATTCATATAATGGAATGCTACTTTGAAATAACATGTGTAAGTTACAACATAGATATACATCAAAAACATGCTGGATGAAAGAAGCCAGTCACAAAAGAACACTTCTATTCATGTAGATTTCTGAGCAGGAGAAATCTGATCAGTAGTTGAGGGGTAATGATAGGTGATGGCAATATCACACTGTGGATGAGGTGGTACTGCAGGTGTATACATCTGTCAAACTCCTCAAGCTGTACCTCAAGCTGTACCTTTCAAACCTGGGCATTGTATAGAAACCACGGATCAGTAAAGTGGAACTGTTAACTGAAAACTGAATGCTTTTCCAGGAAGCAATGTGACAATGCTAAAGGCTTGGAATGTGCATCACTTTGAAAAGGAAACTCTCCTTATAGAAAGTTATTCTACAAATGTTCAAAATACACCTGGGAGGCAGGGCGCAGCCAATAAGGCTCCTGCTGCACACCCCTGACAGCCTGAGTCTAATCGCCAAAACCCACAGAAAGGTGGACGGAAAGTACGGACTCCGTAAGTTGCTCTATAACCCCCACATACACACACACCATGGAAAAAACACAGACACACACAGACACACACAGTTTTTTTTTTTTTTTTTAATAAAGACAAAGGAGATATAAGGATGATCACTTCATCTGGAGACCAACAGACAAACAGAGAGCAAGATTAATGAGCCACATTTATAAGCTGGAATACTGTCCATTCCTCTTTACAAAGGCAGCAAGTTCTGACAAGAGCAACAATTTTTCCTGTAAAAAGTTACATGGAAAGTCTTTTAGGGATGGCAGAGGATACATCAATCTCCCTTACATAATTTTTTTCTTGAAGAAATAGCAGCCTTTTACTACTCTTTTAAAAATATGTATTAATATTCTTAACTTGTAGACTTCACATAAAACAACCTATAGGCTGGGAGTGTAGCGCAGCGGTAGCAAACAGAAAAGTATTACGTTGGATTCCCTATGCTACCCTAAACAAGAAGTGGGAAGAAATCAGAACTTTAAAACCAAAACCCAACATCCAAATGCCCAAATTCTCTACCAATACCTAGCTCCTCTTCTCCTGCCCTTGTCATTTTTTTTCCACAATAAAAAAAAAGTAGATGGGCATGTTGGGATAGAACTCTAATAATCCCAACACTTGGGAGAATAAGCAAAAGAACCAGGAGTTCAAGACTAGCTAGCCTGAGCTACATGAGACCATCTCAAAAAAATAAAAACAGGCCAGTACATGTCTTTAATCCCTGCACTCGGAAAGCAGAAGCAGAAGCAGGAAGATCTCTGGTGGATCTGTGTTCAAGGCCAGCCTCATCAAAGAGTTAGTTCTAGAATAACCAGGGCTGCACAGAGACACCCTATTTCAAAAAACTAAATGAACAAACAAACAAAGAGAAAAGACGAGACGAGACACAGAAGTCACAAGGCTCTGTCACTGGCTGAGAAGAGACTGACAACTAATGGCTGCTAGAGAAAGAAGTCATTTTATTTCAGTTGTGTAGATACCAGTTAATTTGTCCATGCTCAGTAAATCCCACACCCATGCCCATGTGATCAATTCTAATCAAGATCAATAAGCAATAAAAAGGAGGCAGGGCATTAAGATTATCCAGAGTTTGAGACCAGCCTGGTTGATAGAGCAAATTTCAAGCCAGCAAGGTTTATAGTGTGAAATTTATCTCAAAACATAAATAAACTGCATCCAGACATACATTCAGTCTTGCAGTCCATCTGTGTCCTATAACATATTGCAACAGGGCCAAGCGGGATAAGTGTAGCTCTCACCAGTCATTAAGGAAATTATTCTTTACAACAGATAGAGAACATTTTAGAAAACCACAACAGGTCAAAATGTAGAGAACAAGGGATCATGTGGTGCTCAGCCCCAATCGATACATGTACAATACAATTCTGCACCTAAGGTTCAGGGAATACATAAGGAGAGGGGGCGGAAAAAAATTTAAGAGCCAGAAGATGAAAAAATCTGCTATAAGATTCTGTCTCTTAGAAGTGACAAGGAAGCTTCTTTACCCATGATAACTCAACAATACAGCTGCCTAAACAAGACCTGAAGAAGTGCAACTCCAATAAACATACTAACAATGAAGGGGAAGATCTTATGGGGCTCACCCCTAAACAAAGAACTACAGGCAATTAAAGACTGCTGAGAGTGGGAGAAATAGTCTTCCCCAGGGAGGAGCGCCCTAAATAGGTATCCACTAACAAGTGATCAGCCCTGAAATCATGTCCATACAAGTAACACTGAATGGACCAAACAAGTTGTATTTATATATTTAGGTAAATACATACACAACAATAACAAAGGAAGTGACCATAAACATGGAAGACTACATGGGAGAAACTAGAGGGAGGAAAGTAAAAATGATGAGATTATATTTTTATGCTTAAAAATCAGTAAAAACATATGAGCTGGAAAGATGGCTTAGCAGTTAAGAGAGCTGCTCACTGCTCTTCCAGTGGATTTAAGTTCCATTCTCAGTACCTTCACGGCAGCTCACAAAAATAGCTTAACTCCAGTTCTAGGAGATCTGAGRAAGGTCTTCTGTCTTCCACAGGTTCCAGACAGAAACATTGTACATATGCATACATATAAGCAAAGACTCAGACAAATAAAGTAAAAATAAATACATCTCGAAAATAAACAAGCTGGGCGTGGTGGCGCACGTGGTGGTAATCCCAGCACTTGGGAGGCAGAGGCAGGCGGATTTCTGAGTTCGAGGCCAGCCTGGTCTACAGAGTGAGTTCCAGGATAGCCAGGACTACACAGAGAAACCCTGTCTCGAAACACACAAAAAAAAAAAAAGAAAGAAAAAGAAAAAGAAAAAAGAAAATAAACAAAGTTGTTTCTGATTTATGTCACTTAGCATAAGGTCCTCAAAGACCATGCAAGTTGTATAGCCTATATTAGAATTTCACTTTTATATCAGAAATATCTTACTATACATATGCTTTCACTGCATTTTGTTTTTTCATCTGCTAATAAATGAATTAAAAATGAACATGTCTCCACAATTAAAAAAAAATGCCAAATAGTATCATAGTCAAAAACTGCTTAATGACATGACTGCATTACACCTGGAGTTTACTTAACAAACTAAGACAGCAACAATGTCATTAAGCAATAATGTTATAGTACTCTGCTCATATACATGGTATTACTGACCAAAACTTCATTATACAGTGCCTGAGTTCATGGTGCAGAAATTCCTTATCTCATCTCATTTCTGCCATACTTTTGTGCCACAGAGGTATATCCACAAGGTATAAAACTATGTGGCCATTTTAGAAATTTATCAGCTTCATGGGCTGAAGAGATCATCAGTTATGAGTGCTTGCTATTCAATCATGAGAACCTGCATTCTGATCAATACCCAGATAACAGCGAAGTATCTTGGAAATCCCTACTCCAGTTCAAGGGATTGGAAAGCCAATTCTGGTTTCCTGTACATACACACGCACATGTACTCACACACGCAAGCAAATAAATATTTTTTAAATTTTTACTATGTAGGGGTGGGGTAAGAGGGTAAGTGGGGGAGTGGCTGGGGGAGGTGGTCTGGAAATCAAAGGACAACTTACAAGAGTCAAACAGTTCTCTCCACCATGAAGGTTCAGGGGGAATCAAACTCAGGTCATCAGACTTGGTGGCAAGCACTTTTGCCCACTGAGCTATCTTGATAGCCTAATTTTAAAAAAAAATTATAATAGAAAAAATGCAGCAGCTCTAACTTCTATAACTTTTGAAATACTACTAGATTAGTCTCTTCTTTTGCCATTAAGAGAGAATAAAGAGCAGGCTCCAGAGCTGCACAGCAGTGTCCAGAACCATAGAGTGATGAAGAGCAGCCCAACAAGTGACTTAGAGTCACTGCTTCCTTCAATTTTAGCTTCAAAACCTACCTGAAATTATTACAGTAAAGAACTCATCGATTCCAACAAGGTATCCTTCAGTTAAAAGCCCTGCCGCCTTCAAGCCAAACACAGTGACACATGCCTAGGATCTTAGCTACTCAGGAGGCTAAGAGAGGAATATCATGAAAAACGAATAGTTTGAGACCATTCTGAACAACACAGCAAGATCTACTTCAAAAAAGAAAAAGAGAAAAGCAGAACATGGTGGTGCACATTTATAAACCCAGCACTCAAGAGGCTAAACAGGAGGACCTCAAATTACAGGTCACCACAGCTATGAATCAAGACCTGGTCTCAAAAAAAGAAAATAAGGCATAGTGGCTTATCCTAGCACTCAAAAGGCAAGTAGGACTGCCTCAAATTTAAGGCCTGTCTGGGCGACATAGCAAATTCAAGAGTAATCTGAGCTACATAGCAAGTGAGGGAAGACCTAGCCTGTCTGCTTTCCAATTTCTTTATTATTGAGAGAATATGTAAGCCCGTGCATGAACATATAAGATAGCTTTTGGGAGTCAGTTCTCTCTTCCACTGTGGGTTCCTGGAATCAAACATGGGTTTCATAGCAAGCTGTTTTATCTGTATCTCACTGTTTTCCAAATTTCTCTGTCAAATTACTTTACTGTATCTTTGCAATTTCCTTAAATTACTTGGTTATTAAAATCTCTATTTTCTGGAAACTACCAACCTAGGTGTTAGGCATACAATCAAAACTAGGACGGAACCTCCGTCCCACAGCACTTATGTAGTGTGAAGCATAAACAAGTCAACAATTTGATGCATGCTATAATAAAAGCACGAACAAAACCCCGTGAGTGGCTGAGAATTCTGGAAGAGCATCTCTAAAATAAAGCACATTATCTGATGGACCTTCCTCTGAATTTAATGCATTGTTCCTTTCTACCTATGCTCCACTGTAAAGATTTTTACCAACCTATAACTACTATGGAATTTACAGAAAAAACCACCATCTATACTGACATAAAGACTTCAAAGCTAATCTATAAACCATTTCTAATTAGCTCATAAATCATTGTATCAGCAGAGAAATTTTCCTGTTTTTTTTTAAAGCAAATCAACTTTCATTATTATTTAAAGGGTAAGAATAAAACAGATCTAAACTTCTTGAGCATAAGACCTCAAAAGATAAAGGATATCCTAAAGCAAATGAATKTTGGTGTGATTTGGGAAATCTGACTAAAACCTTTACATAGCCAACCCAAAGATAATCACATGTACCCATGCAAGAGAAAAATCAGTACCAAAAAGAACACTTCTAACTACACAAGTCAACAAGTGGCTTTTTCTATCACTATTTAGACTGCCTAAACATACTTTCATTTCTACCAAAACATAAAGCAAAATTTTCAACCAATTCTTCAAAGAGATTTTAGGAAGGAAGTATATGTGGCAAGTAGAAAACAGCAAATGTCAACTACAGGAAAATCAGGTGTCCAGGCAAAACATGTGAAAAATTAGTGTTTTTCAAATGGGATTCTTAAATCCTAAACAACCAAGTTTCTACCAAAATTCTATACAGCTATCTCACCTCATAATGAATGGGATTATCAATAGGATTTTAATGTAAACATAAACCTTATGTTACAATCTCAACATTTAGCACCTGGAATGTCTATCCCAAGATGCTCCTGCAAATCAGAAGCAACAGAAATTTGACACTGCATTTCTTTGTCTCCGTTCATATGAAGCTGTAAATTAGTAGATGTACTTTAGGTTTTCATTAGATGAAACAGTGCAAGAAGAGTCTGGTTTTTTTCTTTTCTTTTTTTAAAGAAATATATTTAAGACCCATCAATATTAGAATTTAGGATGCAATTTCCCTAAGTGTTTCATTCCCTAATACACTGCTTCAAAAGGAAAAACAAGGATTCTTTTCATTTAAGACCAGAATTCAATCCGTTTACAACTTGAGAGAACGAGAACAGGAAATTAAATATTACCTTAACATTTCCACATTGTGTAAAATTATGAGACGTTTATCTCTAAATATGAATTCACTGCTAATGTTCATTAGTGAAAAGTAATAGAAAATAAATTTTAAAATCGACAAAAATATAAACTACATTCAACTATGACAGCATTAGTATTTTTCAAATGTTTTATGTGCCATTAAAAACCCATAAAATTAAACTTGATAACGACTTTCTTGAAGCTGAAAAGGCGTTGTAGCGCTGTACGGTATTTTAAATATCAAAGGCAAATTTTATTTCAGATGAATTTAAGATTCTACAGGACCTATGTTAATAAACAAAGGAAGTTTCTTTGAACTGTGACCAGAATACCCTCGAATTTCTTAGGCAACAAACGTCTTTTCTGATTCACCAAAGCTATTGTTCACGGGAAACATGACCCACTAAAAAGAAACTGTCAATTCTACAGCGTAAACCCACATTTCTCGTGGGTATTTTATTTCGATCATCTAGTTCTATCATCTCTTCCACAACCAACCCCTGGAGATTTGGGGAATAATTACTGAGTTAATGACAGTTGATTTCGTTAGCACCTGTCGCCATTCTCAGAAGCACACAAGTTGGCCAAAACAGATTTTTTTTTCTTTCAGATTTTGGTCCTTTAGAAAGTAGAACTCACAAGACATTCACCAAGTTTTCCGAAAGCCCGTGCTTTCTCAATTTCTCCCATTTTCAAAAAGTAGCCCTGCAGCATAGGATCTGGTGCGTGCAAGGGGAGCTGTACAATGAAGTGAGAGAAGGGAACACAGCTGGACTCTTCCATCGAACTTAGCACAAAGCCAGGCGAGGACACTGGCAGCCCGAGGCTGTGGGAGAGACTCGGAGCTCTCGGGGAAATGTCAGCCGCAGGGCTAAGGGAGTTCCCACATTGTGCTCGCAGTCCCGCAGCAACAAGGCCGGGCGTTAGTCGGTCGCCCCCCAGCAGGGCCAGGCGAGGACGAACCCTGCCCACTCGCGCTCGCGTCGAGCCTCCTCCCCACGCCCCTACCCGCGCGGCGGGAGCCCCGAGTGTCGCGTTCTCCCCTCCCCTCCCGAGACACAGTCTGTCCTTTGTCTGAGTGCAGACTCTCGACTCGGTCCCACTAACTTGTGTCTAAGTCCCGTCCTACCCGGGCGCTCCCGCCTCCCAGCCACACAAAGAAGACTTGAGGCACAGAGCTCCCGGCCCCGATCGGCCACAGGAACGCCCCCAGCCCCGGCCAGGCGGGACCAGGCTCCGGGACAGAAGCCCCCACCCCTGGCCCCCGCCCGCCCGCATCTGACGGAATCCACAGTCCACTCGTGGGACCGCGTGGACCGCCCCGCACCTCACAACCCCTGAGAAAGCTGTCCCCTAGCCCTCCCTCCGCACCTACAAAAGCGGCGCTCGAGTGGGACCCGCTTGGGCGATGCCGGAGACTGGCCAGGCACCGGCGCGGAGGTCCCGCGATCGCCGCCGCCGCCCCGGGGCGCGTTCCAGATCCCTGGTTGCCGACCACCGGCGGCCGACGGCGGGCACTACCTTCGTCCCGCGCGCCAGCCCGCGCCTCTCCCGCGCGCCGCCCCAACGCGCCACCGCCGCCGCCGCCGCCGCCGGGACTCCACTGCCTTCGATGTCCCACTGGGTGTCCGACGCGACCGGACCGAGCGCCAAACGCAGCAGCCCAATCGCCATCGCTTTTATTTGGCCCCCCCAGCACTATCAAGCGCCGCCCCGATTGGAGGAAGCGAGAGGGCGCCCGTCCAATCAGAGGGCCCGACGGGCTGGGAGCCTTCCGAGCGAGCCCCAGCCCAGGGAGCGCGAGGCTCGCCGGCGCCAGCGCGTGCGCGAGTGACAGGGCTCGCTGAGGAACGGGGCTTGCTGGGTGGAAGCGCCACAGTCGCAGTCTTTGTTCTTTTGCCAACGTGCGGTACCTCTCAGGAAAGCCATGGACAGGCAGGCAGACACCGGGCACTTGGAGGGACCCGAAGCCCGCTAAGGGCAGGAGGCGGGGAGGTCGGGATGGCGGGAACCGGCCGGGGGGCGGGACAGCTCTTGGCGGGAATGGGCGCTGAACAGTTCTCGGGAGGGGGAGGGGAGCAGACGGGCGGGAGCCGGAGCCAAGTTTGAAATAGTTCAAAACTCGGGTTGGTAACGGTCCTAACCGCCGTCTTCTCCCGGCGTGCCATTCTGGGCCCGGGGTCTAACACGCTTGCTGGCGCCACGGACAGGAAGGCGCGTGGCGGGCCCCACCGGGAGCTCAGTGCGGGGCGGGCCGCGCTCCTCGTGGAGAGCACCAGTCGGCAGATACAGTTAGTGCGGGTCCCTTCGGCACCCTGGAGGCTTTGGCCAGCAAAACTGGTGCCTGACACCCTGACAACGGGAGAAAAAGCGACCAGGTTTCTCCGAAAGGCCTTCCAAGCTATGTTTACGGCTCTTAGCACTCATCAAGGTTTCAAGTTGTTTATTAACAACTTTTGAGAGCAGATAGCTCACCCCATGTTTTCTCAGCAAAGTGTAAGGAAGTATGCAGCATTTGCCAATGGCCAGACCATCTTGGTCAACCTTTCTCCTCGCCAAGCATTAGAACTGTGCTGCTTCTACAGTACACAGCTCCCCCACCCCCACCCCCACCCCCGTTTCCGTTATCTGGTAATGGAGTGAGTAATGGTATTTCAAATGTCCTTTTAATAAGATGCATCTTGTATGGCAAAATTCCCACAGACCCGTGAAAACAGGTTCAACAGTGAAGAGTTCAGACTGAGAATTTGTAACACTCTGCAAGTTATGTGTCTGTATTGGTCATGGTCCTCTAGAGGAACTGGTTGAATGGATGAATGAATATTCATTCCTTCACTGACACAATGGATAGAGAACTGAGAATATATATGTATATAGATATTCAGAATATAGAGACAGTAGGAATATATACAGATTCCTTCACTGGCATTACAGCACACATCTTCCGGTTTCCTTCAACCAAATATACCCAGGATTGTACACTGAACAATTAGTGGCTTCTTGGGTTTTCCGTTGGTGGACCGTCATTGATGGACTAGCTGGATCACAGCCTGTAAGCTACTCTAATATACTTGTGTGTATGTAAACGGAAAATTCAAGAATCCACTATTTCAGTCCATAGGGGTGCCTTCAGCTGAACTTCATTATATACCTGAAATTGAGTATACATTATACGTTGGCTCTAATGCCAATGAAGGAATGGGGCTTGCTAACTAAAGTGAGGACAAGCAAGTGCAGCTTCCCACCTTAAAAGATCTGGATTAAAAGTCAAATGATTTAATTAAGAAAAAAGCCGTCACAGGTGTACTCTTGGTTTTTGGTTAATTCTTGGATTTTAGTTAATTTCAGATGTAGTCAACTTGACAACCAAAAATACCAGAGAAAAATACACTCAAATAAAAGTAAAATATGAATAACTCAAGAGTGCTCTGTAATGTGACAAACTAGCACTCATCAATATATTAACTTGTCATGGTAATCCAACTACATCAGCAACTTACACTTGCTTTTTTTTTTTTTTTCAGTAAGCAATTTAGATAAAAGGTGACTGATTATCCTGAACTTTGTCTACTATTTTATTATATGTCCTTTAATAGTAAGTATTGATAACATTTTTATAGAAAAATCAAGGAATTTACATTAGGAACCATCAGTATATAGATGGAGATGAAAATTGTTAGATGTTTAGAAGCAAGAAATGTTAAATATTTAAACAAAACTGTTTTTAGAAAAGGACATTTAGTCAACTCCAGAAAAAGCACAAGACCTAGAATGGATGGGGCAACAAAAGTACTCCAAATAGACATGTACAATCTACATCGAAAATATAATTGGAGCTGAGAACTGTTAGTTCAGCAGAAGTAAGTGCTTCTATATTATTTAAATATAAAGGCTAAGTTGGAATAGTAAGGCTGAATGAATACCAATGAATCAGCATTGCCTTAATTCTGTTATGACATTAGTCAACTACGAAAGACAATTTAGGTTATAGTAATGGGCAGAAAAAAATGGAATAACTGGACTTTGAAAATGAGTTGATTATGTAGAGAGGATTTAGTATCTTGCAACAGTGTTTTGAAGGCCAAGAAAATTAGAAAAAAAATATTTAGGCTTTGCTGGAAGGAAAAATTATGAAGATTTCTAAAGAAAATACTATACAGGCATGTCTTACAAACTTTTGCAATACAAACTTTTAAGAGACAAAGAATCACAATCAAATTTAAAAACCAAAAATAGGAGAATTGATCTCTGAAGCTACTGCTCCACTGACACCTGTTATGCCCTCAGTGTTTGCTGGAGGTTGAGAGAAGGTAAAATGCAAAGTTAAGGCTTTTAGTAGAACAGAACTTTCTTTCCACTCCAAGAGTGGGATTTGCTTCCTATGCCTTCAGATGGAAAAAAGTAAAACATAGAAACCAAGAAACAGCTTGGTCAGGAAAGAACTCATTGAAAAGATGGCTCTTGAGCCCCAGCCCCAACCCTATTATTTGTAGATGGGATTTTTACTACATTATCCTGACTAGCCTTCAATTCTTGGACTCATCCAGTCCTCCTACCTCCTTTATAACAGACTGCAGGTAATGTCAGCAGGAAGGTGGGAGAAATTAATGTTTTGTGTTCTAGGTGTATGTAATGAAAAATCGGTAGGAAAAATTAAAGGGACATGAGAAAGGAAAAGAGCCCCAACCACCAAATCTGATAAAAGTGCTACCAGCTGAGAATTTCAACACCAATAACAAATTTGCTATGAAAATTGCCTACAGAGAGAATATTTATGTAGAGAATTTATGTAGAGATTTCCAAAAAGAATGTTAAACCGTCAACTTGGTATATACATATAACTTGAGATGTCTACACCTCAGCATCCAGCATACTGGCACTACCATTTCCTCTAAAGTCATTTGATCTTTTCTCAGGCTCTCTTTCAGCTACTTACTTAAATTTCAGTGTTGCACTGGAAATTGTACTTTGGAAAATTCTCATACAAAGATTAGCTGGGGATGATCTTAAAAGAATTATCAGGCTGGCTCAGAATCCACCGGAGCCCAGGCATGGTGGGTGGTGGTGGGTGCCTTTAATCCCATCACTTAGGAACCAGAGGCAGGCAGCTCTGTGCCTTCCAGGTCAAGGCCAACCTAGTCCACATGGGGATTTCCAGGACAAAAAGACCCTGTCTCACAAACAAAAAAGAATATATATGGTGGAAGGGTAGAATCAATTCTTGGAAGTTCTTGGATCGCTATACTTGCAAGGTAGCATGCAAACACAATAAGTGTACTTAAAGGGAAAAAGAATTGTCAATGACTCAATTTTTTTTAGATATGCTTTGTGTAGCTCAGCACATGCCTCTAATTTGCTATGTAGAAGAAACTAGCTTTAAACAATACTTTAATTTTCCAGTCTCTGCTGCTTCCCCCATCCAAGCTTCAATAAACTATTGAAGACAGATTGGCTGAATGTGGTGGTATACATTGTTAATCTCAGCACACAGGAGACAAAAGCAATGGATTTCTGTTGAGTTGGATGCCAACCCGTTCCACATTGTTCTAGAGATCTAGGCCAGCCAAGACTACGTAGTGAGACCCTGTTTTTAAAAGATATAAATTAGGGCCAACAAGAAAGCTCATGAGATAAAATACATGCAGGCAAGCCTGAAATCATGAGTTCCCCAGAAGCCACATGATAGAAGGTTGAAACAAATGGTTGCAAATTGCCCTCTGGCTACATGTGCACTGTGACATACATACTCCTACACACATACATACCAAACAAATAGAAAAATATTAAGCTAGGTTATAGTAGCACATCCATAATCCCCACCCTTGGAGGATGGAGGCAAGAAAATCCAGAGTTTAAGGTCAGCCTCAATTACCTAGCAAATTTAAGGCCAGCCTGGTTACCTGAGACCCTGCCTTCACAGTCAAAAGAAATGGTGTATTAGTGAACTAGCAGAAATTTTTCAATAAGATTTTTTTCATTTTGTCCCTTGTTAACATTCTTGTTTTAATTTTCTTTTTTATTAAAAAAAAAAAACATTTCCCACAGTTTCTAAAGAAACAGGATTCAACCATGTATGAAATTTAAAGTGACAAAGTGTTTTAAGACGACAGCATTTGCTAGCATTGTATTTACACTTTGGCTAAGAGCCTCCATTTCTAGGAACCTTTCACAAAAGTTCTTATGCATGTATATAAAGATGAGGATAGTTATTAATTTGCAACTGATGATTTATAGTACAAAATGGTTCACCATTCAGGTTGTCATTATATAAAGTAGTACATATTTATATACTTTATACTGTTGCTAAGTATTATGCCATTGTTAAAATGGATGATATCAAGTGAATGGAGTTAAAACCATCAAGTGAATGGTTTTAAATTAAACCTCAGGTAAATTTATCTGTACTAGTGAAGATCTTTTTCCAAGATGTGCTATGAACTGGAAAAGATAAGTTATGAAGCTATATGAAGGGACTGGGAGCATAACACGGTTAAAGCATTTGCCTAGCATGTACAACATTCTAAGGTCAGTCTCTAGCATTTGGAAAGCAAGGAGTCCCACTTCATAATAAGAGAAGTAGAATGTATGCATAAAAAAACAATGTCCCTTCTGGAGAAAGAAACGGAAGGGACAATGAGAGAAAGCCTCTGGTTCAGCTTCGTGCCTTCTGTCTTACCCTAACTTCTTTACAATGAAGCTATATTTGTGGGGCAGTGGTGCCACATATTTTTATTCCCAGCACTTGGGAAACAGAGACAAGGTGGATCTCTGCGTTCCAGAACAGCCAGGGGCTGCATAGAGAAGCCCTGTCTTGATCAGGAAAAAAAAAATTACAGACTGATATTTTTAAGTGCTATTTTCCCATTTGTGGGTGTGTTTGCATGTGTGCACATGCACTTTGGTTTCCAGAGATTGAACTGGTTATCAGGTTTGCATGTAAGCACTTCTAGCTGCTGAGTTATCTCACCAGCTAATCAGTCTTTTGTTGTTTGTTTCTTTGAGATGGGTTACTCTGGGTAGATTTTGTCAACACAATTAGAGTCATCTGTGAAGAAGAAACTTCAGGTGAGAAAATGCTTCTCTAATATCAAGCTTCTCTAATAAGCAAGCCTGTATATAGGGTATTTTCTTAATTAGTGATCATTGTTAGAAGGCTGGCAGATGGAATTGGGTGCTGTAAGAAAACAGACTGAACAAGCCAGGAGGATCAAGCCTGGAAGCAGCACTCTTGATGGCCTCTGCTGTATCAGCTCCTGCCCTAGTTTTTGATGATGAAATGTTATATAGAAGTGAATGAAATAAACCCTTTCCTTCCCAAGTTACTTTTGGTCACAGTTTTTCAGCACAGCAATAGAAACCCTAAACATGGGTCTTGTAGCCAAGGTTGACCTCAAATTTACTATGTAGCTGAGGATGATGCTGAAGTCCTCATTTTAAAATTTTAAAATACTACTCTTTAGGTTGTAAAAGATAGTCATTCTAAAACATATAGTACGGGGAAAATCACCAAAAGCCATCTCTTCTGATGGAATTATCCTGTCACTCTCACAGACGGCCCCCCCCCCAACAAACCCACTTTTCCATGTTCTTGTTAGGTGGCTTCATTTTGAGAGAACTACTAATCTGCAAATCCAGTATGAAAAAAATAAATAACATGGAAATCTCAAGAGGCAAAGAGATAAGTTAGGACACATAGAACGTGGTGTGGGCCACTTGCTGTTTCTAGGGACTCCATATGAACTGTACCATGACTCAAACAGCACAAGATACCCCCTCCCCATTGCTTGTTAAACTGGGATAATGTTCCTTCTAAATCTAATTTACTTCTGTCACAATGTGAAACTTCTCTACCTACTAAGCTAATCTAACAATAACTTTTTTTTTTCTCTCAAGGCTTAAAGTTCTCCAACTACATCAAACATTTCTTACCTAACCTTTTATTTAAAAGACAATCGCTTAACAGAAGTTGAACCCAAAGCTCAGGTGATAGAGCTAAAAAACCAATGCTGGTATCACAGAATCATCCAAGGTTAAAGGAACATCAATGTACCTACATAAGTTACTTTTGACCATTGTCTATTCTGAGTGATTGTACCAAGTCCAGCTTGTCAGTGTTTATGCCCTATGAGTTATAAAAAATAAAAGGAAACTGGTCTAGTGGCATAGACCTGTAAATCTGAGATACTCGGAAGGCTGGATAGGAGGATAGAAAGCTTAAGATGGTATGGACTATATGAGTTTAAAGCCAACCTGGGCAACTTAGTGAAACCCTGTTAAAAAGTATGAAATGGGGAAAGGGGATATAGTTTCTTAGTAGAATTCTAAATTTAAAAAAAAAAAAAAAAACATTCAGATTGCTTGGTGGGCAAAGGGACCTGCAGCCAGTTTACTACCTCAGTTTGATTCTTGGAAACCACATGATAGGAAAGAAGCTACTCCTGCAAGTTGTCTTCTGACAACATGGTAAATGCATGGACCCACACACTCGTATACATTGTGGTTTGAATAAGAATGTCCTCCATAGAGTCATATGTTTGAATGTTTAGTCCCCAGTTAATGGAAGTGTTTGAGAAGGATTAGAAGGTGTGCCCTTATTGGAGTAGGTATGGCCTTGCTAGAGTGCCTTGTTGGAGGAAATCTCTCACTGGGGGTAGGCTTTGAAGTTTTACATACCTACATCAAGCCCAGTCTCTCATTCTCTCTCTGCCTTCTACCTGAGATTCAGGATATAAAGGTGTCAGCTACTGTTCCAGCCAAGTGCCCACATGCTTCTCACTGTGAAAATCATAAACTAACCCTCTTGACAGTGTAAGCAAGCCCCCAATTTAATGTTTTTTTTTTTTTTTATAAAAGCTGCCTTGTTTGATCAGTGTCTCCGGATAACACTACAACTTAAGACACATGAACATAAAAATTTTATGTACTCTTATATTTCAATTTAGAATTTCATCTCTCCTTCAGTACTTGAAGATGTTTCTATTCTAAAAATCATTTTATAACTATTAAAACATAGTTTCTGCACACTGAAGGGTAAGAACAATGACAAACATTCTTTACTCCATAGAAATAATAGACTCCATGCTGAGGACATGGCTCTGCAGGTAAAATTCCTGCATCACAAGCATGAAAACCTGAGTTTGGATTCCCCAGAACCAACATAAAAATCTGGGCATTGTGGCACAGATACCTATACCCTCAGTACTGGGATGGGAGGAGCTAGTTAGACATCCCAGAAAGTTATTGGCTATCCAGTCAAGTCAAATGGATAAAATTTAAAATGCAACCCTGTCTTAAAACACACACACACACAAGGAAGGAAACCTTAGTATGTACCTCTAACCTCCACTTGAAAGCTTGCACGACACTACAAGGTCCCTCTTGAAAAGTGAACATGATCAGAGGTGAGGACACATCTGTCCCAACACCGGGAGTTACTGGGTCCAGCGGCACACAGGAACTCAGCCAGAGCAGTGGCACTGTTTCCTTCCGATCTGTTTGAGCCTGTGCCCTGAGCAGACCTTGGGTGCAAACTCTGCAGCCAGTCCCACAAGACCTAGAGGAAGCTCCACTCCCAGGCACTTTCACACACACAGGATCCCAGGGTCCCAGAGGCTGCTTGTCTCCCAGGAGCTCAGACACACCCAAGATCACAGAATCACAGTATCCCAGAGATAGCTTGACTCTGAGGAGTTCTAACACAACCAGGATCACAGGAAGGATAGGCTCCAGTCAGATATAGTGAGGGCACTATAGAAAACCTGATGGAGGGAGGGAAGCATAAGAACATAAGCAACAGAATCCAAAGTTACTTGGCATCATCAGAACCCAATTCTTCCACCATAGCAAGTCCTGGATACACCGTCACACCGGAAAAGCAAGATTCAGATCTAAAAATCATTTTTCATGATGATGATAGAGGACTGTAAGAAGAACATAAATAACTCCCTTAAATACATGAGAAAGGTAAACAGCTAGAAGCCCTTAAAAGAGGAAACACAAAAATCCCTTAAAGAATTACAGGAAAACACAAACAGGCAAAGAAAATGAACAAAACCATCCAGGATCTAAAAATGGAACTAGAAACAATAAAATCACCAAGCAAGACAACTCTGGAGCTAGAAAACCTAGGAAAGAGATCAGGAGTCACCAACAGAGTACAAGAGATAGAAGAGAGAATCTCAAATGCAGAAGATACCATAGAAAACATTGACACAGCAGTCAAAGAAAATGCAAAGAGCTCCTAACCCAAAACACCCAGGAAATCCAGGACACAATGAGAAGACCAAAGCTAAGGATAATAGGTATAGAAGAGAGAGAAGTTTCCCAACTGAAAGAGCTAGTAAATATCTTCAACAAAATTATAGAAGAAAACTAACCTAAAGAAAGATATGCCCATGAACATACAAGAAGCCTATAGAACTCCAAATAGACTGAACCAGTCTTCCCTTCACATAGTAATCAAAACACCAAATGCACTAAACAAAGAATATTAAAAGCTGTAAGGGGAAAAGGTCGAGTAACATATAAAAGCAGGCCTATCAGAATTATATCAGACTTCTCATCAGAGATTATGAAAGCTAGACCCTGGGTCATACAGACCTGAGGAGAACACAAATGCCAGCACAGGCTACTATACCCAGCAAAACTCTTAATTACCATAGATGGAGGAAACCAAGATATTCCATGACAAAACCAAATTTTCACAATATCTTTCCACAAATCCATCCCTACAAAGGATAACATGGAAAACACCAACACAAGGAGGGAAGCTACACCCTAGAAAAAGCAAGAAAATTATCTTTCAACAAACCCACACAAACATAATTCCACCTCTAACAACAAAAATAACAGGAAGTAACCATCACTTTTCCTTAATATCTCAATATGAAAATTAATATTGCCAATATATTGAATTGATTGAAACTCAAAAATATGAGGAATTAGAAATCTGTTGGCTGTCACCCAGTGGTCTCTCCAATTTGGTAATTGGAGAGATATGTCCAATATTGTACAATCCAGATACACTTTCTCCTTGTTTGTACGTGACAATGTCTAGCTGTGTACCACATAATGGTCTTGAACTCATGCTTCTCTCTCAGCCTCTCTATAAGTAGGATTGTTTATTTGATGTTTTTACACTATACTATGGTTTTCAGAACAGCTTACATATTTCAAAATTATTTATACAGCCAAAAGAAATGACAATTTGGGAGGTGACTTGTAAGAGGACAACAAAGAGTGAAACTGAATGTTTTACTTGATATTTATAATTATTGTATCAATTTTGAAGATGATCGTATAGTCTCTTTCTGAGATGAATGCTTTTCAAAATCACAGCCAATGAACCAGAATCTTAACCTCACATAATGTCTGTGTCACCCTCCAAGCAGAACCATTGTTCACTGAAACACTTGATGAATGACTTCATGGATTGACTATCTTAATACACATACCGTTTCTTAAATGAATGTAATCTGTTCCCTGAGGGCTGAGAATGATGACAATCACTCAAGTCAAATAGCTTTAACCATAGCAGAAAATCTGTATCCAAATAAGTGTGCCTACAATTCATTCCTTGGTGCAGCGGAATTGTCAACTCTTAGCTACTATGGAGGTAAAATCCTTTGGTGATGTGAGGGACATTRAACTTATTACAATGAATGCCAATGTCTAAAAATTGTTCAATTTTGGGTTTGTACCAGAGTAAGAGCCAAGATTTTAAGCTCTACTAAAAACAAACAAAACGACTTTATCTTTTTATGTTCATTTAATAACATGTCCATTTTTTATAATGTATATCATTTGTGGTCTGCTTTTTTTTAAAGATTTATTTATTATATGTGAGTACAATGTAGCTGTCTTCAGACAGCACCAGAAGAGGGCGTCAGACCCCATTACAGATGGTTGTGAGCCACCATGTGGTTGCTGGGATTTGAACTCAGGACCTTCAGAAGAGCAATTTCTCCAGCCATCTCTTCAGCCCAACATGTCCATTTTTATGATTGGTATAAAATATTTATTGTGTTGAGCATAATAAAAAATAAAAATTATTTAAAAAGGTGAACATAACTAAGGTGAACAATGGTTTATTTGGGTCTTTTTGTTTTGGAGGATTTTTGTTTGTATGTTTTGGTATTTTAAGACAGGCTTTCTCTGGGTGGCCTTGGTGGTTCTAGAACTCTGTAAACCAACCAAGCCTTGAACTCACAGAGATCTGACTTCCTCTGCCTCCTGAGTGCTAAGATTAAAGGCATGCGCCACCACTACCCGGCTAGGCAATGGTCTTAAAAAAAAAATTGCAAATGTATTCTAAGAATTCTCTAAATGTGTTCAGTGTGCACTTTTTCATGCCAGGAGAAAAACAGCACCCTTTCTACCTGAGATGATTCCTTTCATCTTTAGCTTGGCCAGGTAATGAAAACAGCAGTTTCTAGCTGCACCTCTGTTACCAAAGGACTTGTCCTTTGCATCATTGCTGTTAAGTCTCCCCTCTCTCCTTCCCTCCTGTCGATTTAGCAGTGTGATGTTAAAAATCTCCTCACACTATGGGATGCCCCACTTAGCCATATAACTTGGGATGGGCAATGGCATGTTGGCGACTGACTTAGTTATTTTTATATTKCTGTAATAAGTCACCATGTCCAAGGCAGCTTATACAAGAAAAAGTTTAGTTTGCGCTTCCAGTTTCAGTGGCAGGAAGAACTAAGAACTTAAATCTTGATCCACAGGTAGGAGGCAAAGAGAGACACTGGGAATGGCAAAGACTTTTGAAACCTCAAAGCCATCCTCCCCCCCCCTGCCCCCAACACACCTCCTCCAATAAGAGCACACTAGGACCAAGTATTCAAACATGTACCTCTAGGGACCATTCTCATTCAAAGCACCACAGGGACTATAATACAAGCAAGGTCTTTAAACACATCTGTACATTTTATTTGACTCTTTGCTACTCTTGCACTGATGATGAAACATATACTTGTAACAGAAAACTCAAGAGTTTCCCACATAGGGATTCGTTGCCAGCTTAAACCATTGAGGACTAGAAGACTTCCAAACTAAACTGGTCCTTCACAGCATATAGATTCTAGGTCCTGTTCTGCCTTTCCTAATTTAGTATATAATGTGTCTGCTGATTATTGATTCTCTTTCATTCTTTCATTTTGTATATTGGCTTATTCCCATGCATGTCACCTCATGGTTGTAAGATAGATGTTGTAGTTTAAAGAAGTATATGTGAATTTAAGACAAAATGAAGGCGAGGAAGATGAATTAGTCTGCTTTTTGTTGGGTATTAAGAAAGTAAAAGTTCGGGCGGTGGTGGCGCACGCCT